>CM060249.1:26665610-26973110 GCA_030684275.1 Acipenser oxyrinchus oxyrinchus | reverse complement strand
TACACCTGACTATATGCCTACAAAATCCCTGACTTTGTGCAAGTGTACCTAGAAGAATTGATGCTGTTTTGAAGGCAAAGGGTTGTCACACCAAATATGGATTTGATTTAGATTTTTCTTCTGTTCACTCACTTTTGCATTTAGTTAATTGATAAATATAATCTATTAACATGTCTATTTTTGAAAGCATTCTTACTTTACAGCATTTTTTCACACCTGCCTAAAACTTTTGCACAGTACTGTATATATATATAATTTGTTAGGTTGATGTAGTAAACACACACACACACAGAATCAGGTTCAATGCTGTAAACATAACAATTTATGTTCCTATGAACTACTTGACAAAATAATACGATTTACAATGTGTACGTTTCAAGCCATGTTTGTAAAAAAAAAAACTTAATTAACTTAAAAGTACACAAACGTTTTGGCAACAATGCACTTCATATTATTCACTAACCCCACCCCCTGCTACAAAAACATTTTTGTCTGTGTTTTAATTAATTTTTTACCATTAAATGTTTCTTTTTTTTACAGGTCGCCTTACTCTGCCACTTCTAGTTGAACGATTGCATTTGGAACTGGGGTAGGAGCATCTTGTACACAATGTACAGGCTCCACACTCTCTTGTACTGGTTCAACATTATCTTGTACAGGCTCCTCATGACACATTAGTAACTCTTCTGTGTTACCTTTGTGGGAAACGTACTCATGTGAAGGTGCTGGTTATTCCTGTACATGTGTTGTTGCAAATGATCTATACATCCGTTTAGATCTCTGGCTATTTCAAACATTATTATTTATTTCCACCATGGTGTTGTGTATCGAATCCATTTTCATTAAATTGTGGTGAATTTATTCAATATTTCATTTTGTTTTTTAATTAGTTCATTTTGTTCCATCTGATCTTTTCTGTGCTGATAGTTCATTAGCCTGTAGAATAGCCTGCACAGCTCCACAAATTTTATGCATTTGGAAAATAGAAAATAAAAATATTTCTTTAAATAAAATCCTATTTTCCTAGTATTAGCAATATATATATATTTTATTAAGTGCAAACGTGTACATAAAATTGTACTGAATTAATACAGAACATATATTTAAAAAATGACATGAAGATGCAGCCATTCACTTACACAACTGTAGGGTGTCCGGGGCTCCCTCCACACCTTCAATGGCCACCTTGCTGAAGAGCTGGGAGACTCTTCCCTGCAGGGGAGTCAGCTGAATTTCTTTAGACGGACCTCTTCCAGTTTTTGTTGCCTCTTTTTTATTACATTTTTTTTTTTTTGGTAGGAAGGTGAATGTCATGCCACCTATTTTTTTAATTTGTTACCAACTTTGCGTAGCAAAGCCAGGGGAATGCCAGGGAGTCCCTGACGAAGTGAAAAGGGATTGTTTGTGTTTTATAACTTCATCAACTACAAGTTCTAGCTCATCATCAGCAAATCTAGGAGTTTTTATTTTACACTCACTTTTCTACCTTCTACCTGTCCACTGATGATGCAAAAACCGTCATATACATCATTTACATAGAGGTTTCGCATTTCAATACAGAACCGTGTTTCCGCCACTTTTATGCTAATTTCACTCATTCCGACTGTCGTGAAACCTCAAAGCACTTTTTGATTTTCTGGTGGAAAAAACTGTCGGGATAAAAGAGACAGGGATAGCAAGTTTTGAACTGTCAGGAGACACGTTTGATATTCGTGGCCAATAAGCGTGGGTGTCTTGCTTTCTCCAAAGACTCACAGCATCCTGCAAGACAGTCAAAGCGGACAAAGTAATTGTTAATGGAACATTTATGTTTAACTCTGCAAATCAAATAAATATTTGTTTGTTCAACTTGATCTCAATTCTCTATTTATTTTGTAATATTAATCAAAAGTTAGCAAAGCACTTGCTCAATTAAAACTTCACTATTTACATTTTGAAAAGTGTTTGTCAAAAAGTGATGTCATTTGATTGCTTGTATTTATGACTGCACCTCAACTCTCACTCTGTAGATTAATTTATTGGACGGTATGGTTTCCATAATTTTCTTTTGTATATTTTAAAAGCTATTTTAAGCATAACCTACTTAAATAGCTCTGCTGCTGGTTCTGTGACACCGCCTAGTTTCAATAAACTGTACTTTTAGCACATGCTGAGGCATCTAGTAAAGTTAAGCCCTTAATAAGTGATTATGGTTTGCATATCAAATACCTCCCTCACTGTATTTTGTGGTGTAATTTGCATACATTTCCACTCATTAACATTATTTAATATATTTAAATACTTAAATGAATGCGCTAGGTTGCCTGCCACTGGTTAGTGGATACAGCAGGTGAAGTGCCAGGTCCAGAAGATCAAATGAATGCTACAGTAGCAACCGTGTCTTAAAGTGAGTATATAGGTGCATCGTGTAATCATATGCACCCACATATACTAACGTTAAGATACGGTTACATATAAATAATATTAATTATATTAAAATGTTAATGAATACTTGTTTCCATTTGGTTGTTCGACTTTATCATTTTATATAATGTACAACTTTAAAGCACTCAGAATTCCAGTCTACTTCAAACATATAATGTAATGACCACACCCCAATAGGCCTATTGAAAAACACTGTAATGCCTGACTATAAGTGGGTTCTGATAGGTCAGAGCTGAGAATAACCAGGCAGAAATAAATAATAATATTTTTTTTTTTTAAATCCCGCTTTGACACTTGACACTTTGTGTGCAATGCCACTTTTTACATTTTTTTTAAACAAATTAATCCCGGGCCATTATCAAATACTTTTTTTTTCATTTTATGTTCTAATTTACATAAGAACAAACATTACAAATACATTTTCCTAGCTCAGCAGCAAAGTCATCAAATCTGAGTATTCTAATTCTTGGCAACTTTGCTCTCATTTGACAGTATATGGCCAAATTTGACAAACTTTTGAGTCATCACATTGAGCGCAAACATGTCTTCATCAATTTCAGCCTCGAAAAGCTGCGTTCACCAGAAGCAGCCGTCACTGGCATGGTTTGGTGGCTAATCTGTTTGCAGTATTTACATAGGACTCATACTTGTGAGGTGCCAACATGATGAGCTACAGGGTAAGGGGTGCAAATCATTTAGAAAATTGGTGCTAAACTGTTTTGAAAGTTTAGCACCAGAGAGCCTACTGGTGCTAAATTACCCCCCCCCCCCATTAGGTTTTAGTGTTTTGTGTTATTACAGTAAATATTTTTTAACAAAATGTACCCCATAAAAAAGGAAATCTCTCATCTATGGCAAGACTCTTAGCAGCCTGTAATATTATTTAATTTTTTTCTTACAAGAAAAATTATTCGTAAACAAACATGTTAGGGTATTTTAGATGTGGGTAGATGTAGTTTCATTGTCATTATTATTATTATTATTATTATTATTATTATTATTATTATTCCATTCAGAAATAGGGTATTTACTGGGTAATAAATAAAAAAATCGAATGCACAAAACGATGAACGGTATTAGAAACTATCGTGCTGTATATTTATATAATAGCTTGTGACAGAAATATAATGAGTTCTGGTGATAAATCTTCCTCCCGACCTGTGAGGGCGCTAAAGAACGGGAGGAGAAGTATCTGGAAGGGCTGGCCTGACAGTTCGTTTCCGGGACCGGAAGTGGGTCAGCCTGGAAGGAAGCGAGACTCTGTTGTAAGACCGTTTTGACTTGAAAGGTAAACGAGGGGCAGCTGCAAGTAATAAGGCAGCTGCAACCGCTTACCTAGATATCATACGGGATTACATATAGGGGCCAGGGTAACGCTGATCTTTTCCTTCGCTTGGGGTTTAGAACGAGAGGAGAAGGACTGAGAGAGGAGCTCTCAGAGAAAGAGAAAAGTAGTAGTGTTACGTGTTGTGTGTTGTTTTCGTCTGTCTGTAACTGTCTGTCTGTTTTGCACCACTAGACAGTTAAACACCTCCGAGCTGTCGCCAGGAAAGCACTATCCGAGCACCACTGCACAGAGCACCTTCACGCTTGGATTCACCCAGGACTGGTGACCGTGCCTTTGTTTCTGTTCGGGACTGTGTTTAGTTGTTCACGCCCCGCGCTTTACACATCGTTGTGTACTGCCGGGCTTTATTATTTGGCGGTCGCCAGCCTGGAAATAGGCACAATAAAACACTTATTCACCCAATTACCGTGTTCTGTCTGTCACTCCTGCATCGCATCACCGCTACACCTGTTCCCCTTACCGACCACTTTGCTACACGTGGTGTCAGATCCGGGATCATGGATCGCAACGCACTGGCGGAGCTGCTGCAGGCGCTGGAGAGCAGACGCGACGCAGAGGAGAGAAGGAGGGAGGAGCGCTACACGGCGCCATTGAACGGGTAGGGCTGGCCGCTGCCGCAGCGACGGCCCCTACCACAACACCGCAGATGTCGCCCAAGGCACGGGCGATGAAAATGTCGGCGGAGGATGACCCAGAGGCGTATTTGGTGGCGCTTGAGCGGCTGGCTACCGCGGCGGCTTGGCCGCTGGAGTTCTGGGCCAGCCAACTGGGACCCTGCCTGATCGGGAGGCTCAGGCAGCCTACCAAGCCATGAGCGACCATCACGCCACCGAGTACGACCTGGTCAAACAGGCTATCCTCCGCCGCCTGAATATAACAACGGAGACCCACCGGGCGCGGTTTAGGGAGTACCGAGAGCCCCAGAGACACGCCCCAGGGTGGTGGCAGAGCGGTTGTGCGACCACATGGTGCATTGGCTGACCCCAGGGAAGAAGACCGCCCAACAGATGGGGAAGCCATTGTGGTAGAGCAATTCTGCCATGTGGTCGGCGCCAAACCCAGGCGTGGATACGGCGCCACAACCCTGACACCCTGGAGGAGGCGGTCAAGCTGGCAGAAGATTTTGAGGACTCCTGACTTCTGCCCGGTCGGGATCCTATCGCCCCTGCCCTTCGGAGCAGTCGACCTCTCCCTCCCTCTCCTCCAACACCACCACCCTTGTTCCCGGGACCCAGACCTCCGAGAGCCGACCCCATTGGGCCCCTTGCCTCCCCCATGGAGACCAAGGTTGGCCCCCAGCTGGGGTAGAGGTGCTGCCCCTGCCCCGCTGCCATACCAGCAGCGGGACAGATTCATACCCTATGCCCCTCTGTCCCTCCTATCTGTTTTAGGTGCCACCAGCCGGGACATCTGGCCAGGTCATGCCCCGCTGCCATGGAGTGTGACGTGGCCGCGTGCAATTGGGCACCTGAAACTGGTAAGTGTGGGGAAAATGGTCGGGAGGGGCCTTGTTTAATCAATGTTGTTTTAGGGAATGTGAAAACCCACGCATTAGTGGACACAGGGTGTGCGCAAACCTTGATTAGGACAGCTCTCCTGGGCGGTGTGTCGTGGCGGCCACGAGGTCAGGTGGCCATCTCCTGTATCCATGGAGACACGGCGGCATACCCCACAGTAAAGTATATTTATCGGTAGGACCGATAAAACGTCACCTTGTAGTCGGGTGGCGGAAAGGTTGCCACACCCAGTTATTCTGGGCCGAGACTGGCCAAAATTCAGAGATTTGATACAAAAATGGCAGTCTCAGCCACACACGTAAACGTGGCAGAAAAAAAAAAGGAACGGATTGGTGATGTGTTTCCTTTTCACACTGAAATGTTTTCCCTTTTTCCGCCCTAGAAAACAAATAAGGAGAGACGGACCGCAAAATGGGAGGGAGCGCTTTTGAGACAAGGCTGGGGTCTGGTGGGAGAGTGCTGCAATGGTAACAAACGCCAGTCGAAGGGAGTGGGAACGCAGTGTGACCGAGAGAGCGAGGTTACTGGGCCGACTAGGGCAGAGGTTATTCCAGCCCCTCTCAATGTACCGGACCCGTGGTACTCAAGCGCTGACCTAGTGTGGGGCCAACATAACGACCCGCCACTGGTGCACGCTTGGGGCAGGTCCGTCCATTGAAGGTAAGGATGTTGATGGCGCTGGGGCGCTAGTATATCCACATTTCAGTATCAAGGGGCAATTACTGTATAGGGTAAACCTAGCCGCGGGCACAGGACAGCCTGTAACACAATTGTTGGTTCCCCGCCTTGTCGGACCGAGGTCATGAGGCTGGCGATGATATCCCTTTTGCGGGCACCTCGGAGCCGAGAAGACGAGGGAACGGATATTGGCTCGATTCTATTGGCTGGGTCTTCATACTGATGTGTCGAGATATGTAGCCACATGCCCAGACTGCCAGCGAGTAGCGCCGGTCGAAGTGCGCCCGCCTTTGGTCCCACTGCCGATTATTTCCACTCCTTTCGAGCGCATTGCAATGGACATAGTGGGCCCTTTGCTACCTTCTGACTCCGGTATACGCATATATTAGTGGTGGTGGATTATGCAACGCGATACCCGGAGGCAGTTCCATTGAGGTCCACTAGTGCCGCTGCAATAGCCACTGAGTTAGCGCAGATTATGGCTAGAGTAGGGATCCCCAAGGAGATTTTGACCGATCACGGAACCAATTTTTGTCCAACACGCTACAGCAGGTGTACAAAATATTGAAAATACGCCCCATCAGGACATCCGCTTATCATCCACAAACGGACGGTCTGGTGGAACGCTTTAATCAGACCTTAAAGTCGATGCTGAGGCGATTTGTAACACAGGAGCAGAAACATTGGGCATCGCTTCTTCCCTACCTCCTTTTGCAGTAAGAGAAGTGCCGCAGAGTTCAACAGGGTTCTCCCCTTTGAGCTCCTGTACGGCCGGCAGCCTCGCGGCATTCTTGACCTGCTGAGAGAGGGGTGGGAGGAGCACAAAGGCTCGCCCAAAAATGTAGTGAAGTATGTGCTCCTACTAAGAGATCGCCTGGATTTGGTCGGTCGCTTGGCCCAGGACAACCTCAGATCGGCTCAGCACCGACAGCAGCAGCATTACAACAAAATGCACGGATTCGAACCTTTCGACCAGGGGACAAGGTAATGCTGCTACTTCCCTCATCAGAATCAAAACTGTGTGCTAAATGGCAGGGGCCGTATGAGGTGATTCGGGCTATAGGGAAAGTAAATTATGAAATTAGACAGCCCGATCGCCGGAATGAACGTGAAATTTACCATGTTAATTTGTTGAAGCCCTGGCAGGCAAGGGAGGTCTTATTTATAGCCCCAGGCAATATGGAGGATGATTTAGGCCCCTGTCCAGAGACCCCGAGCACAAGAGCGATTTCAATGGGGAACAATTGGTTCCGGATCAGCAAAGAGAACTGCGTAAGCTTATTGAGAAGTTCAGCGATGTTTTTCTGACGTGCCCGCAGAACAAACGTAGTTGAATATGACATTATCTCTCCACCAGGTGTCACAGTGCGAGAGAGACCGCATCGGATCCCGGAAAGTCGACGGTGGCGCTCGCAAAGAGGTATGGGATATGCTCGAGCTTGGGGTGATTGAACCTTCCAGGAGCGAGTGGTGCAGTCCTATTGTCATAGTGGCTAAGAAAGACGGCACCAACCGCTTCTGCGTTGATTTCCGTAAGGTAAACGCTATTGCTAAGTTCGATGCGTATCCCATGCCTCGGGTCGACGAACTTTTAGACAGACTGGGAAAAGCGAGGTTTATTTCCACTCTGGACCTGACGAAGGGATACTGGCAAATCCCTTTAACCCGCAGCTCCAGAGAGAAAACCGCATTTTCAACACCAGAAGGGCTGTTCCACTTTAAAACCATGCCATTTGGGCTACATGGTGCGCCGCTGCCTTTCAGAGACTGATGGACCAGGTTTTACGCCCACATCATGAATATGCAGCAGCGTATATTGATGACGTGGTGATTTACAGCTCCACCTGGCGAGAGCATTTGGCTAGGGTTGCAGCCGTTCTTCAGTCTCTAAGGGCAGCCCGGCTGACAGCTAACTTAAGGAAATGTGCGCTTGCAAAACAAGAAACTCAATATTTGGGATTTTTAATGGGAAATGGAAGGGTGAGACCTGTGGTCACCAAAATCCAGGCTTTGGTTGATGCAGCGATCCCCAAAACCAAGACTCAGGTGAGGTCACTACTGGGCTTAGCCGGTTATTACCGCCGTTTCATCCCCGAGTACGCCACAGTGGTTAACCCGTTAGTTGACCTCACCAAAAAGAGTGCCCCAAATTTAATCAAATGGTCAGCTGAGTGTCAGGGGCGTTTGATACGATTAAGCGTAGACTTTGCCAGGCCCCCACTCTTATTACTCCAGATTTCACCAAGAGATTCATCCTCCACACCGACGCATCGGATGTAGGTTTGGGTGCTGTCTTGTCTCAAAAGGTAGATGGAGTAGAACACCCGATACTGTACATCAGTAAGAAAATGCTACCTCGAACGCGAACTACTCAGAAGTCGAAAAGGAGTGTTTAGCCATTAAATGGGCTACTCACTCTTTACGATACTACCTGCTGGGACACTCATTTGATCTGGTCACAGACCACGCCCCACTCAAGTGGTTAAGCACAATGAAGGACAGCAATGCCCGGATAACTCGGTGGTATCTGGCATTGCAGCCCTTCATGTACCATATGGTACACCGTGCAGGGAAAGACCACCAAAATGCGGATTATTTTTCCCGGAGGGGGGAGTAATGGGAAAGGTAGATTTAGCCGAGTGTTCCTTCGGCTCCACTCTGAGCGGTGGGATATGTGACAGAAATATAATGAGTTCTGGTGATAAATCTTCCTCCCGACCTGTGAGGGCTTAAAGAACGGGAGGAGAAGTATCTGGAAGGGCTGGCCTGACAGTTCGCTTCCGGGACCGGAAGTGGGTCAGCCTGGAAGGAAGCGAGACTCTGTTGTAAGACCGTTTTGACTTGAAAGGTAAACGAGGGCAGCTGCAAGTAATAAGGCAGCTGCAACCGCTTACCTAGATATCATACGGGATTACATATAGGGCCAGGGTAACGCTGATCTTTTCCTTCGCTTGGGGTTTAGAACGAGAGGAGAAGGACTGAGAGAGGAGCTCTCAGAGAAAGAGAAAAGTAGTAGTGTTACGTGTTGTGTGTTGTTTTCGTCTGTCTGTAACTGTCTGTCTGTTTGCACCACTAGACAGTTAAACACCTCCGAGCTGTCGCCAGGAAAGCACTATCCGAGCACCACTGCACAGAGCACCTTCACGCTTGGATTCACCCAGGACTGGTGACCGTGCCTTTGTTTCTGTTCGGGACTGTGTTTAGTTGTTCACGCCCCCGCTTTACACATCGTTGTGTACTGCCGGGCTTTATTATTTGGCGGTCGCCAGCCTGGAAATAGGCACAATAAAACACTTATTCACCCAATTACCGTGTCTGTCTGTCACTCCTGCATCGCATCACCGCTACACCTGTTCCCCTTACCGACCACTTTGCTACATAGCTTAACACCAAAATTGCTATAGGATTAAAGATGGCAGATCTGAGTAGCCCAAACATTCGACATAGTAACAAACAATAGCTCATGAATTCATTGAATTATATTAATGGATTCAATTTACATCAACTGCAACAACTGATTTGGTTTTAACATAAATCTGTGATTACATGCATCTAACTAAAGCATGAGTATTTTTAATCAACAACATATGTTTATATACTAGCAAAGCTCAACTATCGCAGTAAATAAGAGGCTTGCGAACACAAAACATTCTTTTACAATGCATTGTTACCTGTTAAGTCTACTTTTGCCCACATACCTTTTGACTTGCTGAACAAAGATTTAATTGATAACTGTGTAAAAGTGCACTGCAACATGTTTGCTACCACTTTCCCATACGACACGAACCTTCTCTCCTGTGTATGTGGATGAGTGTGGCTGGGTCATGTGAGTAGTACAGACCCAATGACAAACTATCAGCCTCTATGGTTGCTAAGGAATAATAATTTTAAAAAAACAACAAAATAAAATGTAAGCATGTCTACTGGTCCTAGATTTTAATGTTGCGTGCACTATTTGAGGCAAAGCAAATTTGCACCCTGAGCGTTTACTCACACATAACAAACATCTCACGGCAGTCTGGTTGAGCGCGGGGCCCTAGGCAGCCACCTCGCCATGCTGACCCTGCTTAAATCATATTTAAAATGCCACGTGCCTTAGGTATTAAGCGATCAATGTGAAACGTGCTGGTTTTATGTATTATAGTTTTTTTGTGGTAAATCTACCTTGATCTGTAATGTATAAAGCACAGGATCCAATTTTTATAGCTTAACTACCTGCAGTACTCATGAAATGTATTTAAGATTTCTCATTACTAGGTCTCATTTTAAGTTGTTGTTGGTTTGTTAGGAACAAAGGGAATTATGAATTTTAACAAGCTATTTTATACTATAAATGTACATTTTTTAATTAACATGAGATGAAATAAATGTCAAAATTAGGATTAAAGTTATATATATATATATATATATATATATATATATATATATATATATATATATATATATATATATATTCATTTCGGTGAGCTTTTATGAATGTGTTGTAAAATAGCATGATTTAATTTAATATGCTGTTATGTAAAGGTCAACCTGCATCTTGTTTTATAATTGGGAGCCATAATGTTTCATGAATACAGCTGAGTCTGTTGGAAGCTGTTATATAGAGGAGGCTGTGTGGTCCAGCGGTTAAAGAAATGGGCTTGTAACCAGGAGGTCCCCAGTTCAAATCCCACCTCAGCCACTGACTCATTGTGTGCCCCTGAGCAAGTCACTTAACCTCCTTGTGCTCCGTCTTTCGGGTGAGACGTATTTGTAAGTGACTCTGCAGCTGATGCATAGTTCATCTCCTTGTGCTCCGTCTTTCGGGTGAGACGTATTTGTAAGTGACTCTGCAGCTGTTGCATAGTTCACAAACCCTCGTCTCTGTAAGTCGCCTTGGATAAAGGCGTCTGCTAAATAAACTAATAATAATATTTGTATAATGGCCACCAACGGCATAAGTTAATTTGCATTTTCAATTACCATACTGCAAGTATTTAGTACATTATCTGAGCTGGAGATACATGTTTTTTTTTCCCCTTTGTGAGGTGTCTGGAAAGGTGATTGTGACTGTCATCTTCATATTTATCTTTGTCTTGTGGTTATTGTTATCACACATGAAGAAAAGCATTTTTACGTGTACTCGACAAATTGGTCTGGCAGTGTGCTCATTTAGGTCTAATGTTAGCAAATAAAAGGAGCCCTTTTTACAGGCAAATGTGCAACTAATTTAGGGAGACAATTACTTCACCCGTTAAGTTAGAAATCTACATGTGAATGCTATTTAGCCTTGAATTGTATGTAAATGAGGTAGTATGAGGTTGTCATTAATTGATCAGCTGTAAAGGGAGATACCAACCACCTATAACGACCTTAATAGCGTATATATCGTATGCAAAAAGCATGCAAAGGAAGCAACACAAATACTGGTAGATACATAACATCAATATATCTGTTCCAGCTGACATTCAGGCGTCTTGTAGTGGCTAAAGTTTTCTTATGCAATATTGTACAGTATTTGATAGTTCCACATGGATCAAGTCAAGTGGAGAAGATCTGGATAAAATAAATAATGTATTTTGTTCTTTTGAATAGTAGCCTACCATTTTAAATGTGCTTATAACTACAGTATAGTGGTTCTCCATTGTTTTGCTTCACAATTGACAGTGACAGGACATGGCCAACATCATAGCATCTGCATTGTGTCTTCGAACCCATTTTCTATGGTAACGGGGCAAAATAGTATTCTTCAAAACATACGAACATAAGAACATTTACAAACAAGAGGAGGCCATTCGGCCCATCATGCTCGTTTGGTTGTTAGTAGCTTATTGATCCCAGAATCTCATCAAGCCACTTCTTGAAAGATCCCAGGGTGTCAGCTTCAACAACATTACTGGGGAGTTGGTTCCAGACCCTCACAGCAAGGTTTTACTACAGTGTGGATGTATGAGGGGGGATAATGTAGATGTGGACTCCTGGATGTTTATGTTTTAGTGACAGCATCGGATATATCACATCTCTACATGATGAAACAGTCTACATAGTATTCAATAGTATAGATACTGTAGATAAAAGGAGATACAGTAACCCCACCACTGTCTTTCTTGTTTGTCCTTTGCTGACAACATATGAAATGAAAATATAATTCAGTTTTATCCTTCCCTACAATTTTTATTTTATTTTTTTTCTTAGCAGACTCCCTTATCCAGGACGACTTACAGTTGTTACAAAATATCATAATACAAAGTATCACATTACGGATATGAGCAGTTATAAAATACAATTAAATCAGTAGTAAGTAAAAGCAAATTCAAATGAGAGATAATAATAAATACAGTAAATAATTCAGTTTGTAAGTCTGAGAGTGATTACGACTAAAAGCAGTTAAACTTAAAAATACTTTGTTATAAGAGTAAATTACATTAAGAGCAAGTAGTAAGTACAATGCATGGATAAGAATATACTTTACTTGTGAGCTTCTTGGTAATTAGGGTGGGATACTCTTGAAGTTCTTGGGGAATGTAGTCTTCGAGAAGGAAACAGGCAAATCACAGGCAGTGCATTGCTAAAGAAGTTGCATCTACCAAGCAGGCACCTAACTAGATTTCTTGAGGAGGAGGCAAATTTGTTCAGAGCACTTAATTCATAACCTCAGGGAGGGCATTAGAAAATATAATTTACAACCCAGCAAACATAACTGGATTGTAGAAAAATTGCTACCCTGCTCTAACACCAGAAAGTAAGTTAAACATGACGGAATTCCTTATTAGATTTCCTTAACTTCCTCACATCCATGTGACAAGAATTATAGTCCCCCCTGTTACGCCAGTATAAAACTGCAACAATAAAGCATTATGTTAGCTTTGTTTTAACCTTTTACCACCACATTATATACAAATTATTAATTATGTTTAATAAAAAAATAACCAAGGATACCTGTCACAAAGATGGCTTGGTGGTGACATCAGACCAGCAAGAGAATGGACTCACTACAGGCAAGTACTGCGTGGTGAGATGCAAATGCGCTTTTTTCTTTACTAAAAGATTTAGCAAAAAACAAAACAAAAAGGCACGTTGTCCAAAATAAACAGACAGTACATTTAAGCAAGTAACGTGCTGGTTTATAGCCAGCATGATTAGCAGTTGTTTTTCTTTTTTCTATGGTGCTGGTGGCTGCAATGGGGAGGCGATGACAGGAGCTGACCCTTGGGTGGTGGAGGCGGGAGCAGCAGGTATTCTCCCTCGGGTGGTGGAGGCGGGAGCAGCAGGTATTCGCCCTCTGGCGGTGGAGGTGGGAGCAGCAGGTATTCTCCCTCGGGTGGTGGAGGTGGGAGCAGCAGGTATTCTCCCTCGGGTGGTGGAGGCGGGAGCAGCAGGTTTTCGCCCTCTGGCGGTGGAGGTGAGAGCAGCAGGTATTCTCCCTCTGGCGGTGGAGGTGGGAGGGGCAGGTAGTCTCCCTCTGGTGGCGGAGACTGGAACAACAGGTTCTCTCTCTCTGGCTCTGGGGACTGGTGCAGCTCTCCCTCGGTCGCTGGGGACTGGTGCGGTTCTTTACAACACAAATACAAAATTAACAAAATACACACGGGCGGGGTGTACTCCGCCACAGTACTAAAAACAGTAGCTTTAGTTTCTATTATTTTTCTGACTCGGGAGGCGAGTTGTAATCTTGATTACCTACAAATAAACACATATGCTGAAGGGTGGCTCATTATAGTGCAGTTTTAATGAAAAAAGACTGGGCATCTGAAGTCCTCACCCTAATAGCACAGAAAAACAACCCAATAATGTGACATTAAAACAGGGGTCATTTTTCCTATTGGAAAACCTATTGTATCTGATATTTTTCTATTGTTGTGATAGCATGCATCAGGCTCTTGTTTTTTAGACTTTAGGAGACAGGATTATTAAGTCTTGGTGGTAAGCAATGTAACAGTATGTTTTTTTTTAGCACACTTTGATAAATAGGCATACATTTTGTGAAAAGGTTTTAAAGTTTTAAATTGAATTTTAAAAACCTAATTTAACTGTCACAGTAAAATGATTATCCTGATAATTTGCATCTTAATTTTTTTAAGTACACAATTATTTAAATGTTATATTATTGCTTTTTTAATCGTCAGGTACTCAGTGATTATGAACAAAAAGGGCCAGCAGGTCCCTCTTAATAAGCAACTCTGTTAAGTTTGGCATGGTGTATTTGTATAAGGCATTAGATAAAATAACACTACAACAAAGTGAACATTTACAGTAAACATTTTGATGCTGGCTGTTCAGTGTTACATGAACTTGTTTTTACAATTCTTCATCAGTCACACAAGACTAAGAATGTGTGCATTTTATGAATATATGAATCATAGGAATTCTATCAGCAAAATTATATATATATATATATATATATATATATATATATATATATATATATATATATATATATATATATATATATATATATATAAACATGCAGGGTAAGTTTAGGTTTTAAAAACATCCATAATAATTCTGTACCTGTACCAAAATATAGCAGGATACATTATGCTGATATTATTAATTGGCAAGTTTACAAATTAATGTTACTATGTGAAAAAGAAATCAAAATACCATGACATAAAACATGACAATCCAAGCACCTGTAAACCAGATTTTTTAGGTGTAAAAAACAGCTGTCTTTGACTTATAAATCTGATATTTGATGATATTTTTCAGTAGTGTATGTCTAACTTTTTTTTCCCCAAAAATATTTAGTAACATGCTTACCAATATGATTAGGATCTGATTTTACTTGTGCCCCCTACCTTTTGCTATTTACATTTAAAATATGTTTTTTTGAAATGGGAGAACACATGTCACCTGCAGCAATAACAATCTATTTAGGCCTGGAGTACCAATTTTGCATGATTTATTAAAATATCATAAACATGCTTTTGTATAATTATATCATCTATTTCCTCTAGCCCTGGGCTCCTTCAAGACAAAATTAAATGTGAATATTTGGAGAGAACATTTCAAGTTGATGTATGGTTGAGTATTATTTTATACACATTATCGTTTTTACAGATGCTGTTTCTGATATAATTCAGAAAATAAATATTAATTTGTAGAATAAAGCAAAACGTCTACTAGAGAACAGTAATACATCTCCAACTTGATTTGTTCTTAGTATCATGAACGGGAAGTGTGATTGTCTCGGTGGTAGTGAAGATTTTTTTCCAGCAAGGCAATATATCCAGCCAAAAAGCTACTGTGATGTACTGAACCCTGATATACTGTAGGAGAGTTAACTTGTTAGACAGTGTATGTATATATTATGATGTTTCCCTTTGGTACTGATTTAGATAACTACTGTATTAAAGGTGAAATCCCTCTCAAAGAGATTGTGACTGAAACCTGACATCATAACATTGTAAATGTAAAATTTAGCATTACTGAAAATAAGTGGCATTCTTTAATTACTTTAATTTCATTAAAAAAAAAAAAAAACGTGAAGCCCAATATAAACAATTGTTTCCGTCATACAATGTTCAAATATCTATATAATAGAGGGGTCAAAGCCTTGAAGGATCAGGTAAAACCCACTTTTCACAGTAGCAATACTAGATACTAGACTACAATGTAGGTGCACACGTCTTTTACCATGGGAGAAAAGTGGACGCTAACAGAATCACAAACATTATCTAAATGCTTAACAGTGAATTTGCATGGTATTTTTGCTATTCTCCATGCTAATGCGAATACTAGGGATTTAAAATGACCATGCTCTTCCGTGCTTTACTTATTACACTATTCCATAGTGATACATCAGAATGCAATGCACTGAACATACTCTAGTTCAACTTCTCCCTGGTTAGCAGTTTGGTAAAATACAGTATTTATAGATGCAATTATCTGCAAAATATAATTTATACTGAAGGAACATATTTTCTGGAAGTACAATGGGCGACACAGAACATTTACAAATGAAGAAGACATCCAGCAAATCTGTGCTTTTCTGGTTCCTTGTAGCTGCCTCCAGTCAATTTCTAGCTGGTCCATTCCTGTTATGTCTGTACTGCCTATACTGTGTTTGAAATAGTGAGTAGGATTAACTTTGTTGACTCCTTTGAGTGTACTGTGATTCTTGAAATGTATTTTTGTTTACGACTGTAAGTCGCCCTGGATAAGGGCGTCTGCTAAGAAATAAATAATAATAATAATGATTTAAAAGACTTTGATTAAGTATATCCTATCCCTTCTTTGTTCTAGGCTAAATAGGTGTAGCTCCTCCACCTTTTATTTTTTTATAACTTATACCTTTCAACTCTGGTATTACTCTGGTAGAGCATTTTTTCACTATGGGGACCAAAATGAAATGCAGTATTCTACAGTAAGTGCAGTCTTACCAGTGTATTTAACAACCTCAACATAACCTCCCTTGGTTTGCACTGTAGACTTTGACTTTTGCCTCTTCATACTTCCTAGATGCTGACAGATGCCAAGGTCTTTTTTGTAGTGGGCCTGTTCTTGCTCAGGCCCCATTTGGTATTTAAACCTACAGAAGGGGAAACTTTTTGGCAATTAAGGAATTGGCCTTTGAACAGAGTTTCTCAACCCAAGGGTTGCTACCCAAAAGTGGTTTGTAAGAATGTGTGAAAGTGTTACAAAAAAAACTTTGAAAATAGATAATATTTTATGCATTTTGCATACCATTTTTTAGTGCTACACCGCATGTTAACGGTGTGCATACTAATAAAGTTATTTGAACAGAAGCAGGTGCCACCGATTAGCCAGTCAAATGCAACATTCTATCATTTTATGATAAACTTGCAGTGGAGAGATTAGAGTGTGTTTTACCCACAAGGGTGAACACAGGCCGCAGTGCATCATCTCCAGTGAATTGTTAGCAGATGAAAGCCTGAAACCTTAAATTAGTGATATGCTTTTACCTTATGTCCCTGGACACCAGTTGAGATCTGCTGATGCTGGGCTTCTGGTGATTACAATGATAAAACGTTGCTCTTGTGGTGGAAGAGCCTTTAGTCATGATGCACCTGTATTATGGAACATTTGCTTGCCATGCTATTAGAGTTATTTTACCTTTCAGTATGACATACTTGTGTGAAATAGGATTCTCTGGCTTGATTCAACTGAAGAATAAAAGACTGAATGTTGAACGCTGGCTACAATTACACCAAACTATGATAAACTAATCAAAGAGAAGCAAGCTCAGGCAGGTTTCTCATTAAATGGAACCTAAGATTTATACAACAAAACATAAGTACCGTATTTTAATATTTTCTGCATTTAATATGAATAATGTTAAAGTGCATATTACATATAGTGGATAACAGTATTTGGGGGGGTTGTAAGAGAATATATATTTGAACATTATGCTTGTTTTATTTGTATGTTATATACAAGTCTGTTGTTATTCAATTATATTTTTGTGCAAAATAAACAAATATTTGGAAAATTAGATAATTTAATAGTATGGTTACAAATCAGGGATTCAGAACAGAACGGGAACAGGAACGATAAACAAAAAAAAAAAAAATGAACATTTTCATGGAACAGAAACAAAAAAATGAAACAAAATTAATCTATTACATTCTGGAACGAAAAATATATTCAAGATTTTTTTTTTTTTTTGGTTAATCAGTTTTTTTTTCCGTTCCCTTTCAGCTTGTTCCCTCTGTCTATTTCCATTCTTTTCAAACATACAATAATTTGAAAAAAAAACGCTCTTCCCATGGTCTTACACTTCAGTGGTCAACGACAAAGCATTACATCACAGCCAGCTAATGAAATTCAACATTACATTTAGCTTGCTTTTTCGGAGCAGCCAGCGAATCAGATCACATAATATTTAATTTGCCTTCAGTCCAGGCTTCCATCTTTCAGTCAGCTACTGCTGGATCCACGTTACATGATCAGTATTCTATTCAGACAAAATAACCAGGTACTGTTATTAACTTATTATTAAGTTATGTACACAGAAAACAAACTGTAAAACTATGTGTGGCAAGTGAAGTGCTTTGTTAATAAATCAGAGGTTTGCTAGTTATATTCCTTTGGAGTTTATTGTACAGTCCCTGCTTTATCGGGACGCCTTTTTTATTCCTAAACAAAAATTTCGGTTAGGAGCCGAACCGGAATGGAAAAGAATCCGGTTAGAATCCCTGTTAAAATGATTCAGTCCCTCCACATCTTGTGTTACTATTAACAATAGAGCATTTCTAAGTGCACTGTGTGTGTGTGCACGTATTTGTTCTTAACGCGATTCCCCAACAAGAAGCGATTCAGCTCATTTGCATTAGAGCAGCTTTATTTAAATACTTGAAGTTTCTTAATGATGACATCAGGCATTCCATGTTAATTCACTGCCTCTTATTTTGGCCCATGTGGCTAGAGGAGCTGTTGAGTAGGTCAGCTTTAAGATAATTGTCCCAATTTCCATAGAACGCTGTCCTTTCTGTCCCTGCCTGTCACTGAAACAACCAATAACAGCTTTTTTGCTCTCTCTTGGTTGCAAAAGGAGGATAACTAAAACACTTTTGAAAAGGAGCATTGTGCTCTGGCCCCCATGTCACACATGCCCCCGGAGCAGTTTCCCCAAGACAAGCACCATCTCACAGCACAAGATCTGAATGTTAAATTAATGCATTTATTTCATTTGGCAGCTGACAGGGTGCAGCAGCCAGCCTCTCTATTAGGAGTTCTGAAAAAAAGTGAGCTCATCTTATTTGATTAGGGCTGTCACCGTCAGACAGTGGTTGCAATTAGTCCGCCCCAGCCTTATTCAGGACTTGGACTCTTTTTGAATCAGAGAAAAAGGAACACTTGAGCTCTATTGAATTGGAGCGTGGCATCTGCTGCACGCTGTGGGGAGTGGTTGGCCAGGGAGAGAAAGAGGGGGAAGCTGAGGGTAGGGGGTGTGTCAGTGCTTGATTTTGATAAAGTGTGCCAGATTAATTGTCTTCGGTAATCCTGTTTGTCATGGTAGATATGCAGAGAAGTCTTTGTGGCACAAGCTAACATATGGGCCGGCCTGCTGCTCGCCTATTCAGTCAACCCCCCTTCTACCTCCCCAATTCTTGCCCCTGCTCCCCTCTCCCCCCATGCTTCTCACATTTGGCCTAGTTCCCTGGGCCATGTTTTAAAAATGGGGAGGCAATGGGCCTCTTGCTTTCACAATGCAGCTGGGCCCTCTTTACACAAAACAGGCTCCCTCTAATCTGCAAGGCCTGCCAGCCAGAACTATTTTTCAAAAGCACTCACATTATTAAAAAAAAAAGAAGAACAGCATAATGACAAAAAATAGCTTCCATCTACCAAAGGCATAGCACTTCAGGAGGTTGTAAAGCAGAATTCAGTAGCAGCTGATCACTGATTAGTGATGCTCTCCTAAAATATGTGCTTAACACTAAAATTGTGCCTTAGCCTTTCAGTAAAACAGCAGCTAATAAGAGATCATTTGGGGGTGCAGGTTGTTATTTTAAATTAAGATTTGTTTAATGGTTATTCTTATGCAAATTGCTGGGCATGCACCTGGATGGGTTTAAAATTGTGCCCGTTTCTAAATAGCTATATTGGAGATATTAATTTATTCTGTGGAATTGTACTGCTTGAACACAGCACCTTTTTTTTTTTAAAGAAAGCAATTAAAACAAAGATAGATAGACATAAAATAAATGAGTGTTAAGGTTCCACTGTTTCGGTTCCCATTCTGGTTCCAACTGGAAGGTCAGTAATAAACGTCTGTGTAATGTACTAAAAACAATAATAAATAAGAATAAACATGGCTAAACAACTACAGCAAGGACTGACTGAATATATTTAAATGCTCACTGTGCTCCTTAAAATTCAGTGTGCCATTGAGTTGCCCAGTCCAGTATCTCCCTTCTAACAGGCACACTGTCCACATGACCCAATGCTGACAATGGTTAAAACGATGTGCTGTTCTGTTTATGCGATGATTGCTTAGTGCAAGTGATTGCATATCATTTTTTTCTGACAGAAAGCAAAAATATGCTTAAGGCAAATTCACAAAAGGTAATACAATTCATGTTCAAACTGAGTCCTAAAAGCTAAAATGATAAACTGTTATTCTCTTTTCAATGATTTGAGGTGGAATATGTGTTTTTCTTTTTTGCAACATCTTTAAGTATTGAGATAACAACTACTTTACTCTCTGTCTATCCTTCTATATCTTTGTTTGTGTTGTTACTATTATTAACCTGCATTCAGATAGTAACCTAATAAAAAAGATGACAAATATTGTATCTTTTTTAAAACAGTTATTTTTACTGCAGTAAATGTACATTATATCAGGACAAATGGTAGTATGAGAACCCTTAATATAATAATGTAATAGTCGTATCTGTTTTCTATACTAAAAATAAACGTCTAAATATTAACTATCAAAATAGTCATTACATGATTCTTCAGCTTAAACAAAGCTGGTCCCATACAAAACCACACATTTACCCACACCAGTGTTTTTTAATTAACTTTTTCTTTTTTACAGTTAGTTATAGTTAGGGATTTTTTTATTTTAGTTATAGTTAGTTATAGTTAATAGTTTAATTTTCATTGTAGTTATTATTACAGTTAACTATATATATTTTTAGTTATTATTTAGTTATTATTACAGTTAACAGAGTGGTGATGACCTTGAAATCTTGTTGAGGTAAAAATAACTTGGTTAATGCCAGGCTCTGCACCTCTTCACAGTACACTCCTTAGGATAGCCAATCACAAAAATGTATTGATCAGAGATTACCATTTACTAGCCAAGGCTTGCTGTACAGCCCTCCACACACTTTAATACTAGTCAAATAGATTATGTGTGCTGGAAACAAGAAGTAAAAAGAACGCTGTTTATTTCAGCTTGATTTTTACTTAACAATTTACAAAAACTATATTTAGTTTTTTTTTTTACATTAAACTAACTTGAGGAAAAATAATTAAACCATTTAATTTGCAGGTGTAAATGTTTAAGTAGAACCTCAATGTCTGATGAAAACAAGGCATATAGGGTTAAATATATAAGCAACTTGTCTGAATCAATGGTACCCATGAAAAAAAACAGTGAATAAAAAATAAAAATAAAACATTTGTCTTTTTCTGTACAATACAAAATGTTCCTGACTCACAGGCTTTCCAGCAGATGTGAAGAAAACAAACTTAGGGCCATATTTATAAAGCATTTACCTTTTTTCCCTTATTGGGAAAACGACACAAAGAAGTTGCAGTGTCAGATACATCTTTCATATGCTAATTTAATAGTCCCTATAGGCAGTTCAAATGCTT
Organism: Acipenser oxyrinchus oxyrinchus; assembly: GCA_030684275.1. Lineage (NCBI taxonomy): Eukaryota > Metazoa > Chordata > Actinopteri > Acipenseriformes > Acipenseridae > Acipenser > Acipenser oxyrinchus. The sequence continues at coordinate 26,951,873 of CM060249.1, read as the reverse complement.
ATTTTTGATTTTGGTAAAATGCTTTATGAATATGGACCATATTGAAACAAAAACTCATGTTAAAATGTACATATTCTACAGCAGGGGTCTCCAACCCTGGTCCTGGAGAGCTATTGGGGCTGATGGTTTTTGTTTCAACCAATCTCTGTTACTTAATTGAACCAATTATTGGCTTAATTAGTCAAGATTAACAGGTGTTCCAGATCTTTAGCCACTGATGATATAAAGACACCTATAAAACCTGCTGGATAGGGGCTCTCCAGGACCAGGGTTGGAGACCCCTGTTCTATAGGCTTATATTACCATTCCATATTCTGATAACAAATTCTGGGACAAAAATAAATGAATGATTTAGACACGACTACATTTCACCAATATCAGTAAAAATTCAGAATCCACCTGTTTATGTGGTGATTTTAGTCCTGTGCGAATCGGGCTTAAGACTATACAGAAGTTTAACTAAGCTGTGGAATGGACATGTCTGGACTTGCCTAAATGTTTTGACAGCTGCTGTGGTGCATGCCCACTATGAAGTATGTTGGATATTCAGTGATGATTTGGCTTTGCCTCTGCTGGTTTTGAAAAAAACAAAAACAAAACATGCTTGGGTACAAAAGAAGATTGAATTTAGCTTCAGCAAATCCTCTGGTACAACATGTCATTAGACAGTGTTGCCCAAAAGAATAATATAGTATTAGTATGGTGTATAACAGTATGAGTAGGTTAAAAAAATGAAAAAGGGATGCCTTCCTGACTGATACAGGAGCCAGAGGTAATGATGATGAATGTTAATAGCGGACTGTTTAGCTAGATCCTCTGCAAATGATATACTGCTGTTTCTTACTGTTATACACAGTATGAGAAATAGTGTTGACTATTTATTTTAAAATGAATACATCTGTAGGGGATATTTGGGAATGTTTGCAGGGGATTGTGGGAAAGGTTTTAAGATGACCTGTTATATGATTGATGTTTTCTTTATATACTGTACTGACCAGCAAAAGTAAAGCACCAGGTATTGATTACAAAAATCTGATTTTCTAAAGTAAATTAATAACCCCCCTAGGTCATGCATTGCTGAATACAAAGTGTCAATGAATGTCTAAGTGACAAATACTGAATCAATTAAGAAATGTACAAAGTAGGTGGAAATAGGATTGTCTAATATTAATGTAATTGTTTTGGGTAAAACAGTCTAGTCTATGACTAAAGCACACACAAGTTCAATATTGAAAGTAGATTTTTTTTATTGATATAAGTCATACGGTGAGACCAGGCTTTTGAGAGGTAACAAATGGCTCAATTGCTTAACTGCTGCAGTCAATACGCGGATGATTGTGTGAAACATATGCCAAACCAGAAGTTTCTGAAGTAAAATGCAGGAGCACAGATGGTGAAGGTGAGGTGAGTGATACAGATACACTTGCTGAGGTTGATTTGTACAATGGTGGAAGGTTTAACGAAATAGAACGGAATAAGCCACCAAACACAGTTTCAAGGCATTCATGGAGACCTAACTGCAAGGCAATATGTTGAAGAAGTCATTCAACCTGTTCTGCGTTTTTGGCAACACATTTTAATGTCACCACATTGCAACTGGATGATACCCATCAATATGTTCCTTAGGAATGGCAGGATTTACTACAGCAGAGAAACATCAATTTGCTACCAGGTGGCCTACTATTTTGACCTGACTTTACCCTAGTGAGCATGAAGGATATGATTTAGGACAGAGACTTCAGTGCTTCACCCAAAGAGGTTACATGAGAAATAGCGTTCCACAAACGTTCTTCCAAACATTAATGAGATCCCATGAGGGGCCGACTCGATACTGGCTGTTTAGGGTTTTGTATTATGGAATTTTGAGAGGGTGTGGGTCAAGTTTGCTGTAGAACACTACAGTTAAGTGACAAGGGAAAATTGCACAGACAATTTGAATTAGTGCTGCCTCTTGAGTTCAGCAGCGGAAAATAGTATTATGTGAGAGCATTTTAAAAGACAGGTATGTTTTAGGTGAGAATGTTGACAACATAGCTTGGTGACAGGTTTTATGGATGGAGCTGTCCATCCATCCGTTATTAAAAATAGGATAATAGATGGTTTTTATAAGCTGGTATTACAATAGATTTTGGATGATGCCTTAAGTTATAAGACTTGGAAGTTAAGTGTTTTTATGTATGTATTCTTTATTTCAACTTTATTTTTTCAGGATAGGTCCATTAAGAATTAAATCTCCTTTTCAATTATGTCCAGAGAGCAAGGCAAGTTTTCATTCACATGTCATATTATTACATCATTTCCACAATTACAAATAAAAACTCTTCAGGGGCTGCATCAGTTAACAAGTCCAGAGACAAATCTTGTGCTACAATATCAGGAAACAAGTAAGCATTTTGAAGGTCCCTTTCACATTTGGTTTGAGGGAGGGCTTTAATGCAATCTCAGGTTGTTTTGGTTTGTTTAGAGGCTAATGTGAATTGTCCAAAAGAACTCTGTACAGTTCTGAGATCACCTTTTTTTTTAACCATACTGAGTGTGCAAGAAATGGTGGTCTAAAGCCGATTGGACAAGTGAACCGGTCTTACTGCGTTATTATAGCAATGTGAAATATAACTGAGTTATTTTCTAATGAAACGGCACCGGCAATGAAATGGAAAGAAAGCAGCAGAAGATGCATACATAATCTCAATTGGAAGAATTCTATATCCGTATTCCTTTGAATTTAAGACACACTTTTTGAACAATTTTTTTCTTCTCAAAAATAGCCTGTGTCTTAAATTCGAGTACAGTAGTGACGCGTGTATTAAAATCGCCAACAAAAGACGTGACTACCCGAGTACACAAGCAGCAACGTGACTGACTGCCAAGAAAAGACGAACCACAACACTGCTGCCCGATCTCAAATCATCAATGACATACAGGCAGCCATTTTCAAAGAAGTGACACTAGTGCAGATTAATTTGAAGTTTGATTCACAGTTGATCCGATGATGTTCCAGCACGCGTCTACTGTCTGATAGAAGCCTGCTAGAGCTGGAAGCTGATTGGTTGATGGTACTAAATTGTTTTCTAATATAGAGTGCATTCTGCCCCCCCACCCATATTAAACTTTACAGAAATTGTGTGAAATGTAGATGCTATATACTGATGTGATGGTACAACTTGTGCGATACTGAGGTAATGAGTTATGCAGGCCTTTATTAAAATCAATGTAAATGCCCCCTATTATGCAGTTAATTCCAAGCCATCTTCTTGTACAACAAACAATGATATATTAACTTGTTCTATCAAACAGAATATTCAATCTACTATGATTGGATTTACTAGCAGTATTATACACCACATCTCTATAGTCTTTTATTGGGTGCAGCATTTGAGTGACTTTCTTTCTGCATCACTATTCATACAATGTATAGATCCAAATATAACTCCTGATTTCATGTAGATGTTTTTAAATAAACACATCAATGTGAAATTGAAAACTTGATAATCATTCGAAACCCCCAAGCTATCTTTAACTTAATTGAGAGTGAAGGTAGTCAGTAGTTTTAGAGAGGATTAATAAAGGCAAGATATTTTGTAATGTGTTGTTTATCCTTACTGCTGTCTGATAGACTATATACCCACTGAAACCATGAAGATTACAGGTTTGTTTACTATGTATATACAATATGTATTCTAGGATAATAACATTATAGATTTGGAATAATCATAATCTATTAGGAGAATTTTTTTAAACAAATTATTAAACAGGTCCTGTAACCATGAACCAGTACTTATTCCCTTCCTACTCGACATCGTATTTTCATTGTTCCTTATTTGTACAGTATCGTATTGCGCTCCTTAACTACTATAAAACTGGTATCTAAGGTGTAGGTTATTGATCATATAATCGTGCACAGCGAATCCTTCGGTACTTTTTTCTATAGGCAGATCCTTGACTTAAAAATGAACTTTAAAGAATTAAAGAATCTTTACCAATGTGTTATGAAAATGCTTAAATGGAACACAACCACCCTAATTTCAGTGCCTGGGCACCGATGAAGCGATCCCTTTTCCTTGTTGAGTCAAGGCAATAATAAGCCATGGGGAAATCAAATATTTTTTTCTGCGCCTTCAAGCCTTCACCAAATCTATTGACTTTAAGGGCTGACTTGGTGAGATTTGTTGTCAAAAGCAACTAGTTACAAATCTAGCGATTTCCAGGACAGTCATCGTAGAATTTCAGAGATATAAAATCGGTAAACCGTTTCAATTATCCTGTATTAGCAATGTCCTTTTATAAGAATCATTGTCAGGGTAATTAAATGAAATCCAATAATAATTATTATTATTATGTGTTTATTTAGCAGATGCCTTTATTCAATGCGACTTACAGAGGCTAGGGTGTGTGAACTGCGCATCAGCTGCAGAGTCACTTACAATTATGTCTTACCCGAAAGACGGAGCACAAGGAGGTTAAGTGACTTGCTCAGGGTCACACAGTGAGTCAGTGGCTGAGGTGAGATTTGAACCGGGGACCTCCTGGTTACAAGCCCTTTTCTTTAACCACTGGACCACACAGCCTCCATTTGAATACGCAAGGAACTTCAATGCGTCCTTTGCTTAGCAACGGCTGGGAGATGGTTCTTCTCAATGTGATGTATGTCATTTAATAGGGACATCACTTTGTTTAATTGGGATACAGTATTTTCAAATGATGAAAGGAGATCGCTTTTCAGAGCAAGACAGGTTTGCGTAGCACAGTGCACGGTGCACAGAGTACGTGATTACGCTGTGACTTGCGTAAATTGCGTAAACCACGTTAAACTCTTGAAGGAACTGGGGTCTCCTGTGGTTTCTCAGGCTGCTGTTGCAACGAAAGTTGGTATGTCAACATTGCAGATGCCTCACCTTGTGATAAGATGTGATTTCATTCTTTTTTATTTCATGTACAGTGGACACCTGCAGGGCTGGCCTTTGTCCTCCAGAGGTCGGTAGCTTGCTGACATCCGCTCTCAAGTTCCTGGGTGAAAAAGGAAGCTGGCTTGGATCTCCTGAGCCATGTGAGGAATTGCTGTGGTGAGGAGAAAAGCAATTGGGCATTCCGAATTGGGAGAAAATGGGGTTAAAAATTATAATTGGACACACTAAATAAAAACAAAGTGTGACTAAGGTAGTCTCAAATGCCTCTTGTTTAATTGGGACAGCTGCTTATTTGGGATATTTTTACTTCTCCTGAGTTGTCACGATAAAGCGGCGCCGACTGTACTCTCCTTTGCAGTTACTCATTTCCATATCATTTCTATGAGCAAAATGTTTGTTCAGTTTGAATGTGCTGAAACCTCATGAATAAAAACTGGACTGTTGAGCCTATCAAAGTGTGAAATCATCAGACAAGTTGATTGGATGGTAATGTACGAAGTACAGTGATATTCATCAGTAGCCTTTTTCCTTAGTATGACTCAACTGTTTAAATGGGTTGTTTCGAGGAAGAATTAACTGGTAGGAAAGGCAGGGGCAGTTGGGTTAAAATGCATACATATCACTTTATCCTCCTAAGTGACATAATATCACTTTTGAAAATGTGCATGCTAGTAATTGCTCAAATTGATTTTCCTGAAATGTCTTTAATAACCTGCAAGTTTATGTGGTTTTTGTTTTACAATGTATTCTTGCTTCTAATAATTAACATTTGTAAACGTAGCCTTACGACTGAGGCTTATTTTTCACCCTACACACCACCGACGCAGACACAGCACTTGTAGTTTAATAGCGCTTACGTGCATTTTTATTATTATACAGCAAACAAAAGAAAATAAACAAACAAAAACCTAACTCCACTTTGGAGTACTAATTAAAACTTTCTCCGTCAACTAACTAAAGCTGGACGGCTAAGAAGTTTACCAGCAACCAAAACCAAACACAAACACAGTACCTTGTTGTGTAAATTTCTCTTCAGCAGCTGGCTTGTACTCTGTCAGCTGGTCTGTCTATGGTTGCTTCTTCCTCAGCAACAGCCTGGACTATAGGGCTTCTCCTGCCTTGATGCAGGGCTTAATTGGCCTCAGGTGCTTCCTATTTCTGCCACCAAGGGGCATTCTGGGAGTTGTAGTCCTGCAGCTCCCCATTGGACTACAACTTTTTCTCCTTCTCCTCCTAATCTACCACACATACTAAAACATTTTAGGATATGAGTAATATGGATAGATAGGATACCCAATGAACATCAATGGACTAGGCCGTTGCAAAGATTTGTTCCACTCAGTTCTGCCTTGAAAAAGTTGCCTAAAGTTGCGAGTAAAATTCAGAACGGGAAACGTAATTTTGTCCAGTGCTGCAGATGGAATATACAGTACGTAGCAAAATATTGTACTCCTTATTGATCACCTTGCTATAGCAGTATAAAGCATATTGTGATTAACCTTCCAAAAATGCAGTTGACAGACAGGTCAATTGGTAGGGTAGGTTTGAGAAGGTCTTCATCTAGACAATTTGAGGAAGCTATAAAAAGGCCAACAAGATGCTCGGATATACTGTGAAAAGTGTTGAATTAAATCAAGGGAAGTAATGTTAAAACTTTACAATGCATTAGTAAGACCTCATCTAGAATATTGTGTTCAGTTTTGGTCACCTTGTTACAAAAAGGATATTGCTGCTCTAGAAAGAGTGCAAAGAAGAGCGACCAGAATTATCCTGGGTTTAAAAGGCATGTTGTATGCAGACAGGCTAAATGAATTGAATCTATTCAGTCTTGAACAAAGAAGACTGACTACGCGGTGATCTGATTCAAGCATTCAAAATTTTAAAAGGTATTGACAATGTCGACCCAGGGGAGTTTTTCGACCTGAAAAAAGAAACAAGGACCAGGGGTCACAAATGGAGATTCATATTTTTTCAATGTGTAAAACACCCAGTATGCAGCTTATCTGGAGCAATGGGTACTACATGTGGTTAAAGAAAGTCATGCTTTCAATTCGTTTTTTTTTTGGTCATTTCACCTGGAGAGAGAAATTGTCCCCGCCCCTTCAATGGCTTCTTCCCTATCATTAGCCTACAAGAAACACACTTTGACTCAGAAGACTGTACTGCATTGAAATCACACGGGAAGTACAAGTGTAACAGATATACTGTGATTAAGTCATGGAAACTGAGAACTTTCTTTAACCTAGTGCAGTACCAGATATCATGGTATAAAATGAAAATACATGTTTACTATTTGTTGTTTCAAAACTGCACATTTGAGACCCATGTAGCTAATGTAGATGCAAAGCAGGTAAGATTTATGGCATTATTTTGTGGGCTATTACTTTAATAATTACATTCTTGTTGAGAATCTGGGTGTATAAGGAGATGCCTTGACGATCCAGCCGTTCATCCATATGTCACATTTACATTTCTTGAAAATTCAAAGATAAAATTTGGTTAGGACATTCTTATCCACATGTTGTAGTATAAACATGTAGGGGGAAATCAAGGCATGTTTATGTCTTACAACTTACATCTTTACATGTGCATATAGTGGATGAAGTTCACTTTACCAATTGTGTATTTACAGCAGTGGAGGGAGATATTTTGTCACAATCTAAACTACTGCTTATAATATTGAAATAACTGACATCCTAAATAATTCTGCAGTAGGTATTAAAACAAAAATAACAAAAACATTGACCTTTTTATATTGACAGTTCTAAATATAAAGGTCGAGAAAAAATGGCCTAAAATAGTTAGAATGTCAAAATGCAATTACATCTAAACTCCTCACAGGAGTGGGGCCTCTCACTGTGCACTGATATTGTGTTCCACATTGCCCAAGAGATTTGCTTTGTCAGCAACTCTCATGTTCCAGATTAGACAAGCAAATCTTCTGTTGTTCCTGATTTTCCTAGTATTCAATAGATTCTCTCTCCATATCCTAGTGACAGGTGGTAAGTAGTTTCTAACACGAAACTATATCCACAGAGGCCCAGTAGCCTGTAAAACAATATGGAGCTTATGGGAAAGAAAAAAAAAGCTTTGGCATGCAAAGTGCTGAGACAGACTGGTACAAGGGATTGAGGCATTCAGCACCAAAGCCAAACCAACATGATGTCATTGCTCAAGAATAGTCATAAGGACCCCTGCTGTACAGATGTCTCTCAAAGAAACTGATATGTGTTTTATCATGCGCCTCCTTAGACACTCATCGCAGAGTACAGATGTCTAGTTTAGTTAATATTATTCTGGGGTTCAAAGATTGGCTGATAACCATGTGACACTACAAGAATATAGTCTGGTACAGACCAGAATAGATTACCTTATTATTCTTTTATATCCATTCTGAAGATAAAGCAAATAGAACTATATTGTGCAATTTGTAAAACAACAACAAAAAAGGCATCTATACATCTGAAAATGAGTTTGAAAAAAGAGAGAATCCAAATTACGACACACTGGTAAATGAGGCGTCAATCCCAATCAAAGACTGAATATATAAATAAAATTAATATGTTAACCAGTATGAAAATGTGAGTCTGCCTATTGAAAGAACCTCTCTTATTCATGATTGAAAAAAGAAAATATTTTCTGCTTGTTGCTGGCCAGTAAAAAGCAAGTGACTACTTAGTTCTGGTAAATTTGGGTTCTAATGTGGATAATAGGCTCTTGGCTTGGCTACAAACAATGTCTTGCATTTTGGCAGTCACCTCATTGCTCAGTTACCACACTGTGTGCATCACATTTTGTAAACTCAAAATATATGATATAGGAATGGTCATCACTACTGAAGATATAGCTTGGACAAAAAAATCATCAATTTCATGCAAAATTAACATTGTTATTTGCATACGCTGACTTGCCATTGGTAAATAGACATCTGGTAATTTACTTGTGACAAGTCTCTGTATATATGTAATGTAAATTACATCTTGCATATGGAGAAGGATCTAGTGAGTGAGCACAGAAATTTGCATATCTGTTGTAGCCAAGATAGGGACTAAAGCTGACCTTGAGAGTTGTTGTAGTGGGCCAATTTAGCTGGAACCATCCTTTAATGAAACATGTTTGCTGACTGAAATAAAAAAAAAACGGATTGAGGTTTTAGGGTGTACATACATGGCAGAAAGATATGCACAGCAAACAATCTTCTTGAAACACAACTCAGGATGAATAGCATTCCTTTCAGACCGTAAGCATTTCCAACAGCAGAGCCATAGGCGGCGCGTATAACAAATTGAGAGAAGATCGATTTTTTTTCCCCACAAGCGTGCAAAGCAGGTCTAACGAACATATTTCTCCTTTTCCTACTGCGCAACCGCCAGATCGCTAGGGCAGCTGGGATATCATCAGATACATGAATTAGCTGCATTTCAATGTTATTCGAGGAGACAGTGCTTGGCTGGTTTAACGTCCGTTCTTCCCGCTGATCGGAGCCCCATATGGGTGTTCGAAAGTTTACGTTAAGAGTGCAGTTATTGTTTTTGCAAATAAACTTTATGAAATATGTTGAATGCCCCTTGATTATAAGTATGATAGTAAGTGCGAGTTTAGAAGCTTAATAGTCAGTATTAATAATTGATTGATTGGTGAAGTGATGGAAATGGTGTTCGAAATTGGTGTAGGTACTGTAGGACTGCAGAACAGGTTAATGGATTTAAAGGTTTTTAAAAAACAATGCAGCTTCTTATCCTTACTGTTTTTCTAATTTGCTTAAATACGCTTAACATGTTTTAAAGTACAAGCTAGTGCTATGTTAAACTTCATTTATTTGGCCACCTTATGTTGGAAAAATAAACAATGTCAAATGTATATGTAGCATCCCTGAGTGGTTTCAAGGTCTGTTTTGTACTATAAATTATTATACAGTACAAGTTCTCAAAAAAACGCAGGAGAGTTTACAGCTTTTATTTGTGTCCATCAGTCCGACTATTTTTCAAACTCAACACAATGAATGAAACTTATTCAGACTCACTAGTAACAGAGTAATACTCACTCGTAACAGAGTTACTGTACATCGCTGGCTTCAATAAATGCAGGGGGAAAAGTGTGGAATAGCCTCCCCAAATGAAAGACACGCGCCGCCTATGAGCAGTGCACAATCCAATGCAATTGGACAGCTCCAGTTCCAATTATATACAAATAGCTTAAGTGTTACTGATTATAGAGTTTACAACAAAACACATTACAGTACTTACAGCTTATGTGATTACATATTCCTGTAAGTTTTCGATCAAGTTTGGGCAAGATCTTCTTGTGAGCATTTACCTTTTAACTATCTATGTAAAGTGTCATACTACAAGGACTTGGCCCAGGGCATACCTCAATATAATTATTAATGCCTGACAGCGTCAATGTAATGTGTGTATAACTTGTCACACATAACACTGTAGTATATACGATTGTGCAGTTTTTAGGTAAATGGTAGCACAAGGAAAGCCACTCATTGGCAGAACAGTTCCACAGTAGGAATATTTTAAGATACCAATTGCATATCAATGGTATCACAATGGTATGAACACCCAATGCAGTATGGTAATCCATTGCAATACAATACCATGGTACAGTACAATATTGCTACCAGACAGTGTGTTACTGTTTCAATTGGATATACTCTTTAAGTTATGTATATAGACTATGGCGTCTATTCAATTGATCTGGCATTCAGTGACAGATCTGAAAAACAGCACCATTTAAATATGTTTTTAAATAAACATCAAGGATTTTGCTTACTTTTATAGACAAAAATATACTGCAGAGACTTGCACAGATGTTGATTCTTCCTTTAAATATATATAAATGAAAGTGTTTGAATAGATTCCAATCATTTTTTAATCTCAAGATTGGGTATAAATATCACAATTCTAATAGTCACAAATTCGCTACACTATTATTCCATGCTAATATTACGCCTCTTTGTGGTTTTATTTATTTTAGATATTTTATTTAAGGGTTCACATCTCATTAATAATATCATCATGCAGCAGGATGTTTTATTTATGGGTTTGAACAAGTACCACCAAAGCCAGAGCAGTTATTGCTATTGCTAGGCAGAAACACATCTATGAGACCGCTGAACACATTGAAAGGTGTCCTATCAATAGCTGCCAGTTCTGAGCCTTTTTTGTGAGTCTTTTCTCACAGTATAATTTTTGCCAGATGTTGATTGCGTGCACATATGCTTACATATTTATGACATGTTTCAGCAAAATGACACTTTATTAGATTCAGCATTTTGTAAGGAAAAGGGAATACAATTAGTATCAGGTTTTTTTTGTGTTTTTTTTTATTTGTTTTTTACTGTTCTTTGTATAAGTTTGAAACATACCCCTGCAGTTTATGGTGTATCGTGTTAACATACTTTAAATATGGTATTATTGTTGTACTAAGGTTTAATTATGCTGCTGTTCCATTACACCACTGGCCAGCTAAGGGTGCATATTATTATTTAAAAAAAAAATACTTTCAACAAATTTGGAATATAGATTTTAACAATACACACCTCTAAACAACTCTAGAAAAAATAAATTCAGGCAAAACAGCAGATTGCTAGTGAAATAACACCACTCAAAATGGCAGACCAGTTATATCATTTTTGTATGACTTTTCTCCATATAAGACATTAATACTATTTATTTAGATATAGTAAGGTTGACTTTTTTTTTAATAACATTAGATGTGGGAAGGACTTATTTTTCCAAAGTATTTTTTAGTATTTTCCTTAGCTATGGATGTTTGGCATTAGCTTGAATCATCATAACCTGAAATAGCCCTTAAGCAAGCAGGAAAAGTTGAAGGGCAAATATTCGCTTTAATTTATCAAGATTGCCCGATGGTGCTCTCAGGACAGTAATGACCTTCTGTTTCCCACATTAAAAACAGCTTCAACGTCAATAAGCAGCAATTCACTACAGTGACGACTGATAACCTATAATGAATCAATGTGGAAAAAGGTTGCTTGCATTGGCTTCTGCTTCCATTTTGAATTCCTAACCTACTGAGATAGAAATCATGCTTCCAACCTTGATGAATGATATATTTAAATTGCAGCACTGAGAAAGCACTACAGGTATCATGGGTCAGAGACCAACGCACTGTCTGGTATGTTAACACTGAGAGTTCATTACAAATATCAAGTTGACTGCCCATCTGGAGTCACCATACTATGACAGTCTTATTAAATAAACAGTGTAATATACCAGCCATTAAGCCAGTATGCCATGCAAGGTCATCAAAGTGATCTTGACTGTATGAGTGAAGGATGAAATTGTTACTGAGGCTAAAGCACCACTTGAGTGATATGCTGGAAATGAGATTCACCCACGCAGAGCCGCTGTATGAGCCTAGGGTCAAATATTATTTCCTCTCTTTCATTTTCATGGCTATTTTAAGTCATTTTAAAGATCATATCCAACACAAGGTGTAAGGTATAAAGAGAGGCTAAGATCTGCAGACAAGGGTCAAGTCTGAAGTTGCCAGTATTAACCAGACCCATTCTGTTGTGTATCTCTGTTCAAAATCTGTCCATTCAGTGTGAACCTACTATTTTAAATAGATCAAATGCAAAGAAAGTGTCAGGGATAGAAATACAGTTAAACTCCCAATGTCTAGCAGTTTCAGCCATTCCAATATTACAGCAAGATGAGGTTAACATTAGCCGTACATCTCCACCCTTTGTTTAATATTTGACTAAATAAAATTGTAAGGAAAACAAGTTGTAATATACTTTTCAGTTGTCTGGCACTTCAGGACTTAACAGTTCATTCAGTTAGGTTAACATAACTGATGTTTTTTCATATATGTAGCTGAAAGTGCCAAGTGTCCTCTCCAACAAAGGCTATTGTATCATATTTGTAGCATGTGTGTACTTACATAATAAAATTGGTATTTTTTTTCTTTTTCTTTTTCACTAATTATTGTAATTTATATGCAGCTTGTCACCAGCTTGGATACAAGTCGACCAGATATTCTTTTAAATATAATATTTAAGCATGTTAGCTCATTGAAAACAGCAGAACAAAACAATAACAGATTACAGAATAAGAGCCCCCCTTCCTAGCACCCTCCAAGCAAGACAATGTATGCATAGTTGCATCATCATTTTTTCCAGGCTCTTCAACCTTTAATTCATTTCAATAACCTGCATAACTTCCAAATGTCAGGCAAACCAGTTCCACAGCGAGCTGTCAGCACAGATATCTGCAATGTCAAGCAGAGGGGCAAAGATGACAGCCTTGCTCAATGGACCTGCACTTGCCTTGGACTAAATATGTTTAAATCTAACCAGAGCAGAAAGCTTACTTTTTTCCCTCAAGGCCTGTCTATGATTACAGTATGTTTTGCAAAAATGTTAACTCTACCACATCAGTCTCAGCAGTGACCTCATGCGCTCATACTCAGTTTAAATACAATTCGCTTCCACTGGATTGCATATCTCTAACTAATTTAAGCAAACTTGGGAGAGTTATGTCAGGTACTCTTGTCTTTTGCTGTGAAGGTTGACAGCCAGGATTATTTCACTGTTCATGTCTGCCTGGCTCTCAAAGGTGACTGGCATTTATTTGTCAACATTTTTATGAGCTGAATTCTTGAATCAGATGCAGTTCGCTAGTAATAGGAATTCTCTTTAAAGACCATTAAGAGGCAACACTGTGCCCTGTAAGATTTGATGGAGCATGATTACACAGGTGGGTGCAATGTGAGCTAACTGACTAGTGTAGTGCAAATTTAAACAGCAGAGGCTCTGTAATAATCCAAGTAAGGGCTATAGGATATAATGGGATTTCACTGGTGTTACTAGAATTAATATAGAGTTTCTAATGTCAGAAATGCAGAGCAGCACCTCTCCTGTGTGAACTAACCACAGCATAGTGCTCTTCTAATTGATTGCAGAAGTGAGACTGTTGCCTGTAATTATAAACAGAGCTATGTTTGTACTATGATTGCAAGGCATTTTAATAAACAGAATTACACTTCTTTGGCAAATTATGTTTCTGAATGGCTCTTGGTGTTTGGGAAAATTTAAATTACCTGGCGGGTAGTGAAACAGCAATTTCTCTGTTCCTAAGCGGGTGTCTTAACCAGTTTACAAAACCATCAGGTCATTCTGGAGACGCAGTTTAATGACTTATATATTGTTAATGTCCATATTGTACGTAACGCCAGGGCGACTTACAATTGTTACAAGATATCACATTATTTTTACATATAATTACATTATTTTTTTTACATACGATTACCCATTTATACAGTTGGGTTTTTACTGGAGCAATCTAGGTAAAGTACCTTGCTCAAGGGTACAGCAGCAATGTCCCCCACCTGCGATTGAACCCACAACCCTCTGGTCAAGAGTCCAGAGCCCTAACCACTACTCCACACTGCTGCCTTCCCTTTGAATGAGTGGTTGTTGAGCTTACAGTATATCTCATTGACCTGTCTCACTCACAGTGGTCAACATTATCCATTAACTGCAGTAAGCCAAAAAACACAATGTTGCTGGTAATGATTGCTCCTAAAAAAAAAAACACATATCTATTTTCTTAAAAACAAGCACTCTTTCTCAATAACTCCAACAGGCGGCAGGACTCTTTGCCTGTTGAGCTCATTCAAAGAACAGATCCATACCAAAGTGCTGTATTAAGACAGTAATTAAGTCAGTTGTCCCTCTCTCATCATGCAGCTGCCTTGCTGCCGTGTATGAAAGCTGTTTGTCAGCTGCTTTGCCCAGTCAAGCCCAGACAAAGGGTCTTTTGATGGCTGTCTTCCCTCAATCAATTTTCTGAGGCAGATGTTGAAGTCCACCAGGAAAAAGGTGTAATTTGATTTTACATTCAGTACAGCCTTGCTATATTGATAAGCTAATTAAATCTATTTTAACCTAATCTCCCTGTGCCACTATGGGGTAAATGACCTGCTATTTAAACGTATCTCGCTGCCAGCTGTGAAGGGGGCACTTGCATTGTGTTTGAAAATGTTGTTTCTTTCCCTTATAATTTAGGCACTGCTTCAGGGAAGAAAAGGGGGCTATCTTCTGAAAGGGGGCTATCTTTTGAAACAGGATTATCAAGAAGACGGATGCTTCTAACAGGCTTTTCTTCACCCTCCAGGTCTTGCTGATCTAGTTTCACTTATCCCTGTATTGGTCCCATCAGTACTTTTTAAAATGACAGATTTACTTTCTTTCAAAATACATATTCTTTATTTCCATTTCGATTGTGAAGCTGAAGCACTGAATGAAGATGATTGGCAGTACTGAAGGCTGCTGAATACTGCCCTGCCTCTGACTCAGCTTCTGGAATCACAATGTACTAAAGCAGGGGTGCAAATCTGGCACTATGGTGCTAAATTCTAGCGCCAGGGTACCTCATATAGCGCCAGCAAGATTAAATTCTGGCACCAGAAGACATGTTTAATTAAGAATAAATGTTATTCCTTAGCAACCATAGATGATGATAGTTTCTCTTTGGGTCAGGACTACTCACATGACCCACCCACATTCATCCACATAGAAAGGAGAGATGGTCTTTTACACAGTTATCAATTAAATCTTTATTTAGTAAGTCAAAAAGGTATGTGGGCAACAGTAGACTTTAACAGGTAACAATACATTGTAAAATAATGTTTAGTGTTCACAAGCCTCTTGATTTCCATTACATGAGAGTAGATGTTAAAACTTCATGCTGATTTGAACTTGGCTCTCGCCAAGATAAGCACCAACTAAGACGTAGCTTCACAGTAAACTAATGTGATCCATATGTGTCTCCATCCATTTGCGCTTCCTTCCATATGATGATGTAGATATCCTTCTGTCTGGTGTTGATGGCTGAAGTGTAATGCTGGCTCCAGGGATCAGCTTATTTTGCCTCCCTAGCGCATCAGCACACACAGCGGCTGCGATGCTGGCTCCGGGATCAACCATAGTGCGGTCTCCCCAGCGCATCAGCATGACAACCGTCTGGATTGAGCTAAGTAGGGTACATCTCTGGGGTCTTCAAGTGGGCACCTTCCATCCTCGGTGTTTCGTCGACTAGCCCACGACACCTCAAGAGGGCTCGACGGTGATTCTGGCGTCCCAGCATCACCCCCCTCCGTCCCCCACTCAACTCAGCCCAGCTTACTTACCTGTATATCAGCCTTTCTTTCAGCCTTTCTTTCTTCACTTTACCACGAGTTAACCTTAGTTAGTTTATAAACACATTTTGCTGATTAAAAAATACTCATGCTTTGGTTAGATGCATAATCATGGTTTGTTAAAAACAAATCAGTTGTTGCAGCTAATGTAAATCTAATCCATTAATACAATTCGGAGTAGCTGAATTTATGAGCTACTGTTTCGTTAATATGTCGAAAGTATACAGCATGATTGTTTCTAATACCATTCATCATTTTGTTAATTAGTGTTTTTTTTTTACTCAGTAAAATACTATTCTGAATGGAATAATAATAATAATAATAATAATAATAATAATAATAATAATAATAATAATAATAATGACAATTAAACTATATCTACCAACATCTAAAATACCCTCTTTTTAAGTACATGTTTGCAAGTTTACAAATATGGGTGTATTAGATATGAGGTACATTTTGTTAAAATATTTACTGTAACACAAAACACTACAAACTCATTGAAGAGCAGGAGGAGGTTAATAAATTAGCACCAGTGGGCTCTCTGGTGCTAAACTTTCAAAACAGTTTAGCACCCTGTCGAGGTCAAAGGGCAGCTGACAGTTACTAGTTTCTCATCTGAGCAAAGACAGCAACCTGTGTAGTGGTTTGCATGTTGACCACAACGCTACCTAGAATGTGTTTTTGTACTACACACCTTACGGTCAAGCGCAATGGATTAAAGCATGCGTTTCCAAAAGCGACAGATGGGTTTTTAATTAACCACACTGTCTCTTTACATTTTACATTACAGCAATCTTATTAGCTTCTGTGTAGTAAACTAATCACTCCTCTGCAGTAATGACAACTCAGAGACCGGGCAAGATCCAAACTAAAAACTTTACAATGTGAAACAGGCAAGTTTGCCAAAAAACATTTTTATTTATTATTTATGTTGTTGTTAACCTTTGCAGTACCAAGCATATACAACATTTTAAATGAACCCATATTAATATTGGATCTCATTTTGGAATCTATCATGCAGTCATTCAGATCCAATGGCAGAATGACTAGACGAATCACACTGTTGCTAATTATATGCAAAGCTTGATCTAAATAAACCAATTGTCAGAATTAAATAGTTTATTTGGCTTAAAATGATGTACTTTTTTCCATACATTGTGCTATAAAAAGAATTATCCAGGAATGTTATGGAGTGCTTTGGTTATTTCACTCATGACGATCTCTAGTCAACCTACTCGACCTTCTGGGTTAATTGGTCCTCCTTTATTTGTGGAATAACTACAGTTCCCTTTCAAGTACGAAATGTAACCATTAATGTATGAGTATTTACAGTCGCAGACAAAAGTATTTGGGCAGTTAAAAAAATAAGAAAACCCACAAAGTGATTTCTATCATTTCTAATTGTTGTATTGAAAGATATAAATTAAAGTAGAGATTCAGCTTTATAATAAAACAACAAATGATTACATAACATGCAAAAACTAATTTCATACTTTGACAAAAGTATTTGGGCACCCTTAGCTTAGTATTTTGTGTGCCCACCGTTTGCTTCCTTTACAGCTTGCAGTCTTTTTTTGTATTTTGAAACAGTTCCTGGCATCTTTCTGGAGATATTTTTGCCCATTCTTCAACACATACAGCTTTGAATTCTGGTTAGGGTGGTTTTCAGTAAATAACTATTCTGACTTCGTAGCTAAGCAGATGGGGCATGTTTTAGAGTGATGTAATGTACCCATTGGCCACACAGCTAACTTTCTCCAGAAAGCATTTGGTTCAACAGTTTTTAATGCAAGACAAACAATTGCACATTTTATAGTCAAAATTGCCTCTTTTTGGATGTGAAAAGGGTGAATATTTTCATGGATATGGCCTCTAAGAGATTCAATTGTATCAAATGAAAACTATCATGTTTTAAGAACACACCATTCCAATTTTGGTAAGAATGGGATGGTCAAGGGTAAATTTACAGTTTGTAATTTCAATGATTTTAATGTTTTCAATGTGTTTTCAATAGGATTAGGATTGATCTGGAGAAAGTTAGCTTTAAAATGATGCATTTTGTAGCCATGTGGCCAATGGGTACATTAAACTTAAATAAAGCCTTTTTTCCAAGTTATAAATTAATAATTAGCCTAATAAAAAATAAACTAATTTATTGATGTAATTATTACTTTTGGTGCTTATTTCCAAGCTTATTTCCCTGCAGTATACATACATATACTATAAATATACTGTACATATCTACTTACTTTTTTAACCCATTAGTGTAACCTTTTTAATCTTACCTCTTGTAAGTGAAGGTTCATTTGATGTTTATCCTGTTTCATTTCCATGATTATTTTCCATTACTGTATCCACTGTGCCAGATTTCTTTGACCTTTAAGGGACAGGGCCTTGTCTAATATTTAGTGGTTTAATATTTGATAGTTGTCTTTTTAATTGTTTAAGTAGTCCTTCCTGAATAAAAATCTAATCCAAATATTATCATCTGCCAGCAGTTTGCAAATAACATATTATTTAAATTATAATTATGTTTTATTATGATCTATTATCTATTATTATTATCTATTATTAAATCTATATTGTCAATTTTGACTTTTTAAAAAAATGATTGAATCAAATTGTACACAACACTTCATTAATGAAGAATCAGATCTTAGGTTGATTCTCAGCACAATTTGCTTCCCACTTTCTGAAAGTATTTTTCCTTAAAGCTTAATGATACAAATCTAATATCAGACAATGTAGGCTTTTTAAAGATTTTTTTTTTTTTTTTTAAAGATAGAAAACTAATTTTGCATTGGGAAAAAAACAACTGAAATTCATCCTGATCATCCTACATACATAGATATATAGATATTATATCTATCTATCTATCTATCTATCTATCGATCTATCTCTCTCTCTCTCTCTCTCTCTCTCTCTCTCTCTCTCTCTATATATATATATATATATATATATATATATATATATATATATATAAATTACCCATGGTTTGCGTGGATTTAAAGTGGTATCATCCCTTAGTGCTGGATGTTTAGAAGTTATTTTTTTTGCCATGAATTGCAACTCATCATTGTTGGGTTCCCGTGCATCCGCAAGGCTAAGTCTTACAGAACGCATAGAGGAAATGGTTGCCCTTATTAATCTTTCTTCTGTCACTATTTTTCCTGTTGATACACTATTTATTAGCTCGGTTGAACTATAGATTGGATACCGATTGGTTTGCAGCCTTACATGGATAACATAATCGGTGCTCTTTTTCTGGTATTGGTGCTCTTTTTCTTATATTGTTGTGTGTGTGTATATATATATATATATATATATATATATATATATATATATATATATACTGTATATATATATATATATATATATATATATATATATATATATATATATATATATATATACATATATATATATATATATATATATATATATATATATATATATATATATATATATATATATATATACTGTATATACATACAACAATATAAGTGCTATGAAGATGGTTCTTGATTCTATGTGAGCTGTGGACAAGGATCAGTGAAATCGATTGGTGTAAGATTTGAGGCGATCGGACCCCGTTTAATGCGCCATCTATGGTAACCTATCTGTTGCCTACTTACAATGAAGGAATACACCCACTAGGGGTTATAGTGTTTAATTGAAGTTAAAAGAAAGTCCTTCATAAACAAAGTAACAATTAGCTAGCTATGACATTCTGTTGTCATGCAGCATGAAGGTTGTCTTTTAAAGCAAAAACAAAAAAATCTGAAATCATTACAAATACAGTACCCAGATACGTTGTAATGCAATGTAAAAATTAGGGTCTACCACGACTATGTTGCAGTGTTCCATTTTTTTTGCTTGCATTTCCTATTGTGGAAAGATACATTTTTGTTTTTATTTTTTAATAATAATAAGAAGAAGAAGAAGAAGAAGAAGAAGAAGAAGAAAGGCAAAAGAAAAACAATACATTTTATTAAGCATTGCATATTTATGTTGCTTGTATGGTAAAGAATAGCAAAGAGTGACATTAATAGCAAATGCTATTTATAATTTCATTGTGTGTGTGCTTTTTCTAGATGCTGGTGTTAAAGGGGATATATTTTTTTAATTGATCAGGAGTGACATTGGGGACTTGTTTCCAGGAAATTGAAATTTTCTTAAGAGAAAATCTTTACACAACCTAATCTTGAAACTAACTGATGTAAGTACTGTTAATGTCATTCCCAGAATTAATGCAAACATTGATTATTTTGGTTGTGTTGCTCCAAATAAGATATTTTTTTTTTATTTTTAACTGCATTTTTCTCTTTACCCCCCACCAACCCTAGGAGTCAGGGAATTTAGATGATGTAACAAAGAATGCTTCTGCACAGCCATACACTCACAAAACAAGTCCTGCTACCTCCAATACAGGGAGTGGAAGAACAATCACAAAGATGTTGACCTTTGAATATTTTGACCAATCCAACTTGGCCGCCAAACCAGTTGACCAGTTGACCTGTCTTGAACAAATCTCAATCTAGACCATAAGGGAATTCTGTGCACCAAATCTCTGCCATAATCCCTTTTAGACAAGTAGATCCTTGGTCCAAAATTCTCTCAAAATCCATTATGGATGCCAAACCATGAATAAAACTAAATACCCCTCGTGAGTTAGGTGTTCCTGCTAACGGACAGGCAACGAAATGTCCCTTTTTGTTGTTGAGTTGGCGTGGAATGACCCATATACATTAAATCTGTTATACATGAAAAAGTGTGGTTACAAGACAGTGTAGTCTGGTCCTTTTACTTTTGTCAGGCATTTAAATTATCAGTAGTTGCACACACAAACACACAATCCTCATAAAAAAATGGAACATGGTTATTGCTTTACAAAATTCCTGAACTCATCAGCAAATACACAATACCATTGTACAGTTACAGATAAATAGGTTACAGAATCCCATTGCAGAATTAGTATGATATACCACAGTACATTGCGCTCAGGCCGGTTGATTTCAAAGTTCATTACCTTTGAAAAGGTTATCTACACCTAAGCTAAACTGCTGAGACTGGCTATCTCACCATTTCTAAATGTTAATCACTCCCCCAGGGAATGGATTACTTAAGATGGTTATTTGCTAGATATTCTCTCAACAAAACACTGCAGAGTCATTTATGCCTGCCAAGTCACCCGAAACATGCGCACATCTTGCTCATAGAAACAACTTAATAGACACTTAAATCTGCAGCGCAAAATTTACACTTGGTGGGTGTTCACTCAATGATCTCCAGTTTCTGTGCTATAGTGTCAGACATGAGGAGAGTCATGTTGCTAATGGTCTATAAATCAATGAGTAGGATGCTTGTTTATTGCTACACTTCAACTTCCCAGTTGTCTGCTCTATGATGGAAGCCTATTATTATGATATCATATCTCTAGCACACCACAAACATTCATAGAGTCTGTAGTTATTCTACAAATGAGGATGGTTGAATATTTCTTGAGTGAAATAATCACAGCACTCTGTATTTTCATTCACATCTAGTTATTTTCATTTAATTTTCAACCTACACCAGTTTATTTCTTTATTTCTTTATTGCAAATGGCTATTTTTTATTTGTAGTAGCTTCAGTATTTTTTTATAATCTTGCTTATAAAACTAAACTATAAAGCACGTTCATTTTATCAAATGGCAATAATTAGAAACACCATATAAAAAAAATAATAAATAAATAAATAACACTGAATGAAGAGGTCTCTAAACCATGGTCAAAGAAGCTTTCCAGTGCTACTTCCAGCAGATCTAATATTGATAAAGAATTGCTTCATACGGCCTTTAGGTGTCATAGTAAATTGTGCAAGATTACATCACAAACAGGATTTTCATGGCTGAAGTCTCTTGAATATAAGGTAGACTTTTCCCTGCAAAAAAAAACAAACAAACTTTTGGTCAATTTGCATGGCTTTTAAGCCACCCTTTTTAAGCTATGTCATGTTTTGGCCACACACTTCCAATAGCGTGAGGAATGTGCATGTTATGTGAGTACTACGTCACATTCTCACGACGGTGGAGAAGGAATTTGGAGTTTCTTAACTTCCTGTTCTTTTTAAGATATTTCAAAATCACTTGACAACATCTCAAAATAACTTCCTGCTCATTTAAATATATCTCTAAATCATTCAGAGATGTCTCGAAATAAAAAGGAAGTCATTTGAAGATATCTCTAAATGACTTCCTGTGAAAATGCTCTATGTTTTTAATGGACTTCCTGTCTAAATATCTCCAAACTAGTGATTTAAAGATATCTTTAAATGAACAGGAAGTCATTTAGAGATATTATTATTTATTTATTTATTTATTTCTTAGCAGACGCCCTTATCCAGGGCAACTTACAAGATATCACATTATTTTTCCATATAATTACCCATTTATACAGTTGGGTTTTTACTGGAGCAATCTAGGTAAAGTACCTTGCTCAAGGGTACAACAGCAGTGTCCCCCACCTGGAATTGAACCCAAGAGTCCAGAGCCCTAACCACTACTCCACACTGCTGCCCTGCCAAATCTTCAAATGATTTAGAGATATCTTTAAAACTCTCATTTTATGATATCTCTAAATGACAGTTTGGTGTACCATGCTAACAAAATCTACATGGTTTCCATATTATTTAAAGATATCTGTAAATAAATTTGAGATATCTATTTCATTTTTAGATATCCCTAATTGATTTACAGATATCTTAAAATGAATTTAGATATCTTAAAAACTGCACAATTAAAGATATCTGTAATTCAATTTGAGATATCTCGAAATGTTTTACAGATATCTCTAAATATTTCAAGATATCTTAAATGCAATATCACTAAATGATAATTTGGCTTGCTATATGACAGAGACGCCACCTTAAGTATTATACAGTGCGCAGCACAATAAACAAGCTCTGTGGTTGATCTACAACAACACTGTTATTGTCAGTTTTGTACGATACGGCAGCATAATTGAGGTTGTATCTTTATAAATGCATATTTATTTTTTCCTCAAATTGAAGGCAGTAATTTTGTGCTGCATCTTTTACTGCATTGTAACATCTACCATTACCTTTTGTGACCGAGCACTTTAGTTGTATGTGCAAATAGAAAACACAGAATTCTAACCCAGTACAACAACATTAACTGAGTCTCAACACTAAACAGTGCTGAAAAGCATGGTCATGCAACGCATATTGAAGGTATAGTACTAACATAATTTACGGGGTACTTCATTGGGTACGTTTTGCTTATTGGTGTGCATTATTTTATTGATTTGTCTCAAGTACTTACTACTCACTTAATGTTATTATTATTATTATTATTATTATTATTATTATTATTATTATTATTATTATTATTATTATTATTATTATTATTATTATTCATCTGTCCCAATATTAAAAACCAAATCGTTAAAAATAATAATAATAAAAAACTTAAACAAATAATGTCTTAGCTAACTAAAAACAAAACTACATACATAAGCAATTAGACCCAGCACAGAGTACATTAAACTATCTGGGTGATATATATGATATGAACTCAACTGTAGTATTTTGTTGGTTCTTTGTTTACATGCAATATTATCAGACAACTACTTTTCGTGCCTATTTTTAGCGGTTACTAAGATAAATGTCCAGGATCCTTGTGCATGAGTGAAAGTGCCTAGAATAGATGATTTAAAAAATAGTAGCAAGTACAGACCCTCGTTACTCTGGTCTGTTATCTATGCGGCTTCAAATGAGTGTTTGTATGCACCCTGTCACCAAGGAGACGGCTGGGTGACACTGACACTGGGGGCGTTGCTCACAATATGCCTCTGCGTGAGCTGACTCTGGGGCAGATGCGTTAACAGTAATGTAAAAAACAGATCAAAGCCATTGCAAAGCACCCTCTGGAGCAGGCCACGTTTGGGATGGCTGGAATGGCTGCAGTTACACAGCTAAGTGCTAAGCTGCCTCAAAGCCGGCTTTAGAGTGTATCTTGCAGTTTTGTTTTTTGTTTCTTTTTATCACTGAAATGGATGCAGCAGCATTTATTAAGAATGTTAGCATTATTATTTAAAAAAAAAAAAATTTATAAGCCACTAAAATGTGGTTAATGTGGAGCACGGACCATGCCTACCAAAAACACGACCTTTTTGCACCACGTCACATGTGACGTTTCAAAAGGGAAACAGTTCTCGGCCTGTATGTTTGGCCTACCGGTTTGTGAGATAAAATAATAATAATAATACTAATAATATGGTGAATACGTGCGTGTGCGGTGGCTGCACAAACTCCAACCTGTCAGGGCATCGGGTGCATGCCTTTAGAGGGAAAAAAAGTGCTGTATATCGCTCCTGGTTGTGGTTTGTACAAGTCAAAAGAGAGCGAAATCCGTTCGCCAAAAGAATTCTGTCATTTGTGGCGCACACTTTCTCGACAGTGATTATCTGGAGGGCGACTTACTTGAATATAGCATGGGATTGAGAAGCAAGCAACGAGTCAGGTTTAAGTCAGATGCAGTACCTTCAGTGTATGTCAAATGTGTGTGTGTTTATTTTTTTAAATAAATATATCATTGAGGTTTTATAGGAAACCACCATGAACACCCGTATTAGCCCAAATATAAGGATAGGTTTTTTTGGTTTTTGTTTTGTAAAACCCCCCAAAAATAAGTCAAGGCTGTTGCGAAAGTGCGTATTGAGTACAGTATATAGTAATGAAAATGGATAAAACTAGCTGCAGTGATCGTGTGGAAAAAAGTGGATTGAAAAGGGGTCAAGTATCAAAAGGATTGCAAAGAAGTTATTTTTAAGATCATGGTTATCAGAAAAGCTGATTCATCCAGCAATTATCGTGCTGCTGAAAAAGTTGTCTCGCCTAAAACAACACAGGCGGGGACAAAACAACTGCTGTTGAACGGCCACTCAGAGTAAATCGTTTTGTGGACTGTGGGTTGTCTGTTTCTTAATTTCCTTGCTTACCTAACGAGTAAGTAAGTTACAGTATTTCAGTTACATTACTATTTTTGACAGAAACCTACGGTCATAATATCAGCACTCACTTTTAAAATGATATAGAGACTTTAATTATTGTGTGTGTGTCATCAGAATACAAAACATGTAAACATATGGCATTACCATATTGGAATATAAACCTGTATTTCTGAATTACAAACAACTATCCGAACTTTACTGCATTAGAAAATTGAACCACTGATGTACATATTCATTGCTGAAGTTGTCTTATCTGCTTTATATAATGCCATCTTATCAATCCTTGTGTTTACTGTACATCATTGTAATGTTTTTAATTTATCATCTTTAAAAAGATTTCAGTTTCACTGTCAGTGGTCTGCTATTCTGTGACAGTCTGGCCTGTGATCACAGACAAATTATGACAAAAATTGGTATTATAGGCATAACAGACAATCACTAAGCTAATATAAACTGATTACATAGTACAGATACTGAAGCGTATATTATTGGTAATCAAACACATTACAATTTTGGAAATTACACTCACCATGCAGTGTTGCCGATCCACCACAAGTTTTGGAGGGTCCACAACTCTATTTCTTGTCAACCCCCATTTAGTCGCTGCCTCTGGGATCCCACTGCCTCACCGGCAGTTCAAAAATGTAGGGTTGTGGCCCCTGTTCCCTAAAATTAATCTTCTATGTTTTCACCGGCAGTCACCATGTGTGTTTACCTTTTCGTACGTAACTTCCGGTTTTATTCCAGCCAGCACGATTTTTGAGTGGGTGTGGCCATACACCACACAAAATCCATCATATCTTTGTTGCTTAATAATATTTTTTAACCGCATGAAAACAATTTTATTTCTATTGATGAAATCTATACAGGAATGTAATGGTGTGTTTGACCTGCAAGATACACTTTAAAGTGGCTAGTATAAACAAGGTATATCAATCAATTAAATTATTTTTATAAAGCGCCTTTCATGGCAAGCCATCCCAAAACGCTATATATGTACTGACATTGTCATTTGCATACTGAAACTGAAATCCTGGATCAATAAAGTTGGATACGGCATATTGTAGCAGGATATTGTGGTACTGCTGTTTTGTCATAATTCTTTCAAGTTTGCAGGAATCCTACTCTTGCTAAGTTGGGGAATGTGCATCAGGTGTCCCATGAGTACAGACTTTTCCCAAGCTATTGTCTCCACGTTTCAGTAGCTTGGTAATGTATGTTGCTATGGTAATAAGAGACAATTGGTGACATGAGGGAATATTAAAACTGGGCATTTCAAGTTGGGTAGTGTGACGAGGTAAAGCGATCTTATGCTAAAATTCAACCTCCCAACCACCAGGGGGCTGTTAAAGTAGGGTTGGGATAAATAATACAAAAATAAAACCACAATAAGGGGCCAATGTAAGGATACATGCAAAGTGATATATGGCTGCAAAACAACCATATTGCTGCCTAAAACTGTATTTAGCTGGCGTAAAGTAAGACTTTAGTGGTCGCTATAAAGCGGCGCATGTACAAATGTTTTTCACCTGGTGTTCTGCACCCGCTGTCAAATTAGAACTTTGCCATCATTAACACTAGAACTGCCACGGCAGTCATTTTGATGGTTTAAGGTTTTCAAATTTAAATTATTCTGCGTATCTGAAAGTTATAAGGTTGTCCGTTTGTCTTGTCCTAAATACATGTGTCACAGGCTGTAAAAAAACACAAGCAGAGTCCCGTTTCTACTCCTCCGTGGAGATAGTTCCAGGTTTATTATAAAAAAATGATAACAAACAAAACTGAAATTTAACCAAACAAGCAATAAGGGAAAAATAAACTAAATTAAACAGCCAGAGGTCTTCCGACGATCTCCTTTTTTAGGCCCCTCGTCTGGCTTCTGGATCCTTTTCCTCATGCCAGGTCACCGGGCTCTGTGAAGAAAAGATTCCACCTCTGCTGGTATTCTTATTAATTCCCTTTTTATTCAGATCCTACACGTTCCCATGAACCAACCCCGAGTGTTGCAACCAGAGCCCTTTTATGTGACTTGGAACACCCCCCAATCAGCGGAACACCAGTCAGTGATTGATATTTAAATTGCCTGCTGATTCTGGAGTTTTCCAGCACATTCTCCTATTGCTGCCCCCAACAAAGATGACGACCGCTCTTTTGGGACTTCCGCCCAAAAGCCGGAACTTCCACGTCACACCCTCTCTGTTGAAAGCCTCAAGGTTGGCTCACAGCCCCCCTGGTGGTTGGGAGGTTGAATTTTAGCATAAGATCGCTTTACCTCGTCACAGGTAGAAAAAAAAGATCCCTCTGAATATGCCGTAGATAACCTACCTTCTAATCCATTGCCATAATTCCAATTAATGTAATTAATATTGCTATGTTTATATTAATGTGTCCATTTCTAAAGTACAATGAATTACTTTGTCCAGAAATATAATGATTTAAGAACAAGTGTCTTCTGTCAGCCAAACTCAGGAAGAACATATGACGGATATGCACTTATCAGCTGGATATCAGCAAGAATTAAAAAAAAAAAAAAACAAATAACTGCACAACAATATAATTTTGTTCCAAAATGTAAACCTTTTTATTATTTGTAATTCTGGCAAAGAAATATACATGCCTGAAAGCTTGAATGTGTGTTAACATTGCTACATTTGAATTGACTGAAAAACAAATCAAATTACAAGACAAAATATTCATACAACATACTGAACCATAAAGCAATGTATCACAGCTGTTAATAAGCTTGGTTTCAAAGCACACAACTGAAATGGTGTTTCTGCTTAAAACAGATTGCACACACCAATACTAGGGATGGATACAGTGTCACTGCCAAGTGTACTCTTGATTGCTTGTTTTGTTGATAAATTATATTTTAAGTATGATAATCATCAACAGCAGCACATATTCAGAAAAAACAAATGCCAGAAAGTGGAAAAAGGATCATGAAACTGGCACATATATCAACATATGAGTCTGATTAGTCCACTTTTACTTTCAAGTTATTCTGTAAAGAAGATAAGTAGTGACACATGCAAAGGTGACACTGACTAATGTTCCTATTAATTTGCTGCATCTGGAATCATCTGTTTTCTATAAAAGTTAACAAAAGTTTTCAACCTGCCAAATGGAGAAAAATGTTTCCAGCCTGGTGCATGGGCTGTGACGTTGGTCATAAATAATACCTTTATTTTATATAGCACCTTTCATAGTGGACCACCATCACAAAGTGCTTTACAGAGGTAGGGTGAACTGTGCATTATATGCAGAGTCACTTACAATAGGACACTGATTTAACATCTCATCCACAGGATGGAGCACAAGGAGGTCAAGAGACTTGCTCAGGGTCACACAGTGAGTCAGTCAGTGGCAGATGTGGGATTTGAACCGGTGACCTTCTGGTTACAAGCCCTGGACTTTAACCACTAGACCACACTGCCTCCTAATGGTGTGGAAATAGGAGAGAGAAATTAGTGAGCTTAGTGAGAGTGGGTAGCAGTGAATGGGAGTAGAACATGAAGAGGATCAATGGGTGCAACTCAAAGGCTGTATTGGCTGTTCTTTTGTTAAGACAATAAACACTAAACCACACTTTCTTACTTTCTGAAAATTTTGCGTCTTTTTATCAAGCAAATAGTTTATATTCTGTAATGCAGTACAATGTCAATCAGTTACATTTCCAAAGATGTTAAGTACTGTATGGCTATTAAATCGATGCAGGATTGTGTTCTGTGATTTGGAATCGAATTCGGTTTATTTTTGAAGTGTGTTGTTCATGTCAATTGGATCCAAAGTGAGTCCACTGAGCATCATGAGAATACGTTGTAAATTATTTCCAAGTATTGCTTAACAAGCGTCATACAAACGTATTAGAAAATGATTCAGCATCATCAGTCAATCAGCTTCCATTACAATCATAACAAGTTCAAGGTAAATCTAGATTTTAAAGTGTTTTTAAAAAAAAAAAAAAAATTATGAGAAAAATCATTTTTTTATAGTGATATTGCCATCTCGATGAAGGCTGTACCGTGTGGTAGTTGATGTTGACTTCCGTTTGCACCCTCGCCTTCGCCTTGTGACGAAATAACATCAGTCGCGGTCAAGTAGAACCTTAATCGATGGGCACTATCGCTTGACTATATACATGACTATATGAACTATACTTCACACATCTGAGACATCATTTGCTAATATAAGTGCAAATTAAGCAATGCTATAGTCCCAAAAAATGTATATTGGAAATATAATGATTAATGATAGAATGCCCATTACCTAAACGTCACACATTTTTCACAAATGGATTATTGTAGCTACTATAAAAGAAAAGTAATGTGAAGACACCCGAGTGGCGCATCCAGTAAAGGCGCTCTGAGTGGAGTGCAGGATGTGCCCAATAGCCTGGAGATCGCAGGTTCGAATCCTAGGGGGCGGCGCACAATTGGCTGGCGCTGCCGGGTAGGGAGGGCTTAGGTTGGCAGGGAATCCACAGCTCACCGCGCATCAGCGACCCCTGTGGCCGATAGGGCGCCTGTGGTTCTGCAGTGGAGCCGCCAGATCTGTGTTGTCCTCCGGCACTATAGGTCTGGTGGCATTGCTGTGGATCTGCAGTGCGAAAAATGACGGCTTGGCAGGAGCACGTTTCGGAGGACGCGTGTTCCAGCTGTCGTTTCCAGTCGTGGGGGTTGCGAGCGGTGAGCCGAGGATACAGATAATAATTGGGCATACTAAATTGGGGAGAAAACCAGGGTAAAAAATTTGCGACTACTAAATTTAAAAAAAGAAAAGTAATGTGAATGCTATTTCTACCTTTACTAAATGATTGTGAACAAGATACATCTACCCTTTGTCTCAGTTATCCTCTGTAGCATATTGCCACACAAAGCTGTAGTCTATAATGCATGTTCAATTCTCTTTTGTTCTAGCTAGCACACATCCAGAAGTGCAGTTTGGCACCTTTGAACATAGTTTCTCATTATATGTAGTTTTAACATCTGTTTCTATGCAAATTATTTTTATTCTATATTGCTGTACAGCGTCAATTGATTGCATTTCAGCAGATGTTTGGTTGTATTTATGACCACTGACTACTGAATGGATGCTATATTGGGTTCTGTAATGTGGTGGCCTATTTATTTGCAGCGTGATAATGTTTAACCAGCTTAAAATATGCAAATCTCTGACAAAGTCATTATCCTTGTGGATGGATTATTGTAATTCATGTGACTGTTATATAGTTTAATAGGGTCAGCGGGGCATCCTTTTCATAAAATTTACTGTGTCACAAGTGGATTTCTGCTGAGGAAGGCACAGCCTTTGCTTCTCAGCAGATAAAAGAACAGATCATTTTGTAAAGAGCTCAACCTATTTAGAATTCTCATATGTTGTGTTTTAGTGAAACAACAGAAACTGAATAAAGCCATCAACACTGTTTTATTCAGCTGTTTCATGAAAAATTATTACTTGTACTTTGTGCTGTGTTTCACTATTGCAGTGGGCTACATATATATTTAACAAGAACAAGAAGAAGCAAAGTAAATGTTTGATACATTTGATGTAGAACATTTTGCTGAGGACACCGTTATAATAGTAGTTATATTGAAAACTGTGTTTGTTTTCCTGGATGTTTACACATTCCCTGTACCCAAGAATAGAGAAAATACATTGGATAATATTGTACTAAAGTTAAGGTAACTGATACCTTAACATTAGACCGTAGAATCTGCAAGTTCAGCACTTAACTGTATACTGTAGTTTCTTCTTTTTATTTGTGGTTTATTTTCTAAAGCCTGCATTTTCCTTTTTTTCTTTTGAAGGGTCATATACAGTATAACTAGCGTTGCGCATTTCAGTTTTTTTTTTCCGAATTTTACCAAACAATTACAGAATTACAATTTTTTTTTACCTTTATATCTGTTTTTAGTCTACTGTTCATTATTTTCCCGGTGCTATTTTCTAGGAAATACACAATATTTTGATTAAAATGCTGTTTTATTTTGACTCCGACATTGTAATAAGCAGCCCTACACTGACCTAGGACAGAGCAGGTACGTTTAGACGTCAGAGGATCAAATAATGTTCAAACTTCGCAAGTGATTGGTTCTCTGTTGCTTCACAAACACATTGTCACCTAACTGTTGGCCAATGGTCAATCAAAGTCTGATTATTGTGGCAAGAAAATATAATATTTTGAGTGGATGAGGAATGAGGAGAAAAGGTAAATCAGTTTATGAATATTCAAAAGAAAAGGAATGTTTTGATGTATACAAAAAGCGAAATAGCAGAAGTGGGCCAGATGAGGCAGAGGATGCGCAGCATTGCAAATACTGCTGCATTGAGGTACATGTTTGCACTGACAGAATAAAAGAACATACTGAAAGTAAGCGACACATTAAACTAAAACAAGAAAGTGAACTGAGAGACAAACCATCTTTTACACATGCTTTCATAAAAGAGTGCAGAATGACTGTGTTAATGAGTTTGTCAGAGCTCTGTGCTTTGCTGGACAGCCACTGTTTATTGCAGAGGGGTGTGGTGACTTCATGCGACAGTACTATCCATCACAGCAGCTAAAACACTGCCTAACAACGACAATCTTAGTTGTAAACATTTGACAGAAAATGATGATGCTTTAGTTGGTAAACTTCTGGAACTCACTGATGGAAATGTCCAGTATGATTTTTGACATGTCTCCCGATGCCTTGGACCGTCCAGTTCTGTCAATGCTTTTCTTTTTATGATTTCAAGGCGAATACACCTGACTTGTTTTATGCTGATGTCACATTCATACCTTATAACGTAGGACCAAGTATAACAGGACTATGAGATTATCCTGGAGAGAGTTTAAATTACAGGTAAATGTCAATTATGTTAATGTTTGTGTGTGTACACTGTATGCATCTGTTTAAAACATCTTAAAGCTTTTACGGAGCGTTAAAGAGAAATATTCATTCATGCGCCCATTCATGCAGTAAGGGAATTATTGTAATATTGTGTAAGACAGTGTTATTCAAATGGCAGCCCGCAGGCCTAATCTGGCCCATGAGAGTCTTCCATTTGGCCCATTGAGGGTCAGCTGTCCTTCATTACAAAAGTTGAAATTACAGATACGCAAGATTGAATGCAGTGCCAGCACATATGACCCAGAACCTATATGTGTGGTCAACAAGTCCCTGAAGGATTACCAAATGCCACCCTTTACTATTCAGATAAAACTGAGGTTATGTTTTAAGAACCAACTAAAAGGAAATGTCAGATTACATGAGCTCGACTCTTGCAGTCTCTCATCAAAACTTAAACTACAAATTAAGATTCTTTGATCCTGATCATTTGAGACTTATATTAGGGAAGTTACTAAAGTATCTTTTGACCATTTGAGAAATATAGCTAAACTTTCATCTAGAATTGATTATTGTAATGCACTTTTTCTGGTATCCCAAAACATGTGTTATCTCGTTTGCAGCTTGTTCAGAAAGCTGCCGCTAGAATTCTGACTAAAACCAGGAAAAGTGAACATCTTACCTCTGTTTTGGCCTTTTTACACTGGTTCCAACAAAAGAAACATGGGAGGTAGGGCTTTTTTTTCTTGTAGAGCTCCTAAATTATGGAATGCTCTGCCTTCATTTGTCAGAGAGGTTGGGACCTACAGTTTTCAAGTCAAGAATAAAACTGCGCTTTTATCAAATGGCTTTCTTATCTTAGTGGGCTTTAATGTAACTTTAAAATTGCTGCTTTTGCATTATTATTATGTGTATACTGTTATTTAAATCTGTTATTTAATTGGTCTGATTGTGGCAGTTGTATGTGTAACATGCTATACAAATGTATTGTGGTTTGTTCTTTTTTTCTGTTATGCACTGTAAAGTGCTTTGCAATACTGTTGTATAAAAAACGCTATATAAATACAATGAATAAATAAATAAATAAATAAATAAATACATGTTTAAGAAATCCTGGTGACACTCACCAGGACCCAATATGGGTATGTAACTGCAATCTATTGCATCATTTTGTTTCAAAGCCTTCAGCAATTTCTCTGAACTCTTCTGCTGTAGCGATTCTGAGGTATGTTGACTTTAGTTTTGTCTCTACGGGTCAGCTCGGATTGGCAGTTAATCCGTGCTCAAGGAAATCAGGTATTATTTTGTGGATTAAACCAGAATGATTCGCTTAATACCACAACTGGTTAGTTTAATACTAATACTTGATTACACATCTTCTATGGTCTAACAAAGAATCGACAAACAAGCCTTTTTTATATCTTACCTGTGGTGCCATCATTCTTCAACAATTTCTTTTTTTGTAACTTTTCTCCATTACAGATTTGGTATCCTCTTGGTCCTTCTAATAAACATACTAACAATTCATGCATTTTACACACACATGCTGCTTATAAGCTATATTGCTACAAGAGATTACAAGACAAGGAAGAGTACAAGACACCGACAACCTCCATATATCATACCCAAATAATGGGAATGATAATATAATTGGCTCCCTTACGAACTAACTCATCAGTTACCTGATGCAGTACATGGAACATGGCTCTTTGAAAAGACCCTGCTGCATAAAATCCCAATGCCATTAATACTGTATTTTCAAATGCGCAAGTAAATCGTGGCTTCTGGCTGTTGGGCTTGCCAAATCATTTTTTAGTATCTCGCACAAATCTAATATTGCTGCACGATTGAATATGAAGCGTTGTGTGATGTCCTCATCAGGCAGATTTAATATATTTATGAGTGGTCTTTAACCCTTTGCGGTCCGATGTCGGACCCTGTCCGACATCATCAAAAAGATGCAAAAAACAGGTCTCTAGTCATTTTTTCTCCGGAAAAAGCCGAGAAAACAATTCAATGGCCGAGTGAGATCGATAGGAGCCGAGAGAAGCCGAAAAAAAGGGGCGTATCTCATGAATACAGATAGCCCTGGCATCACATAGATAACGCGGACATAAACAAACAAGATAGCTGCTTCCTCATTCAGCGCTCAAAGAATATCGCAGACATTTGCAGAGCTTTTTTTAGATGTTATAGTAATAAAATAATGACTTGGATCGCATTATTGAGGAGTTTGGTGATAAAATGAGTGATCAGGAGATGATTTATTTGTATGCACTACTATCAAGAGGTATGTGAAAAAACAGCTTAACGAGGGGTGGGCGGGGCTGGAGATGCAGTACTGAGTGTCCTGTTGATATGCAGTGCCTTTTAAACCTGTTTTACTGTGAAGGTAAAGGGTTCAATTCTGTCTCGCAAATGTCATCTTACATTTCATTGTTATTCACGTAGTGCAGCGGCAGCATTACTCATACATGCCACAACACCAGTGCACAAATCCATGTTTTATGCTGACAAAATGCCAGTTCCTATGGGGAAGGCCAGGCTAACATGATTTAAGGGCAGACCAGGCCTGTCGGTAAATTCTTACGGAAAAAAGTCTCCTTAAACATTTCTAAAACTTTTGTGTATCACTTCGAACTCCCAAATGACCAGCTAATGAAGAGATAACAAGCAAAACTGTCAGAATTTTGTCAATCGTTGGTACTGTAAGGCAGCAGTGTGGAGTAGTGGTTAGGACTCTAGAGACTCTTGACCAGAGTCTTGTGGGTTCAATCCCAGGTGGGGGACACTGCTGTTGTACCCTTGAGCAAGGTACTTTACCTAGATTGCTCCAGTAAAAACCCAACTGTATAAATGGGTAATTGTATGTAAAAATAATGTGATATCTGTATAATATGAAATAATATATAATGTGATATCTTGTAACAATTGTAAGTCGCCCTGGATAAGGGTGTCTGCTAAGAAATAAATAGTAATAATAATAATATTGCAAAAACCTGCTGTATTTTTGTCCTTAAATAGTCAGAGTGTAGGAAGGAGTTTTTTGTGTATCACAAATATTCTTTAAACCTTCCTTTAACGTCCCCTATAAAGAAATGTTGGTACCGACACTTCTGAGTATAGAGGCCATAGTAAACTCTTGAAAGCGCACGCTGTTTGAACTGATGATAGTTTTGACTACCCCGGAGTGTAGAAGTGCCATGCAATATGTATTGCTTAATATGCTAATCTGTGTCTTATATAGAAATATAAAAATCTGTTTGAATGTGAGGGCAGTTTTGTCAAGCCAAATGACATGTGGCTCTATGTAATCACCACCAACAAAAAGGGTCCTTGTGCCGACTATAGCTAATTATTACTAAAATGTTTTAGAGAACCATTTTACACACACAAAAAAACACCATGTGTAGTTTTATGTTATTTGATCAATTTTCTTACATTACGTGGGTAGGGGAGGATATATGTTGGATAATGGGATAATGGAATAATGTTGGAACCAACTCCCCAGTAATGTTGTTGAAGCTGACACCCTGGGATCCTTCAAGAAGCTGCTTGATGAGATTCTGGGATCAATAAGCTACTAACAACCAAACGAGCAAGATGGGCTGAATGGCATCCTCTCATTTGTAAACTTTCTTATGTTCTTATGTTCTTATATGGTAGTGATGCAGTGAAGGTTAAATTGGGTAGTTAAGCTTTAAATGGACAAGAAAAATGCACAACAATATGCATCATGGTATGATCACTGTGCTTAACTGTCCCAGCAACCGGCAAGGCAGTTCAAAAAACGGCCAGATGGCAACCTTATGGAATTTAAGTACATAAATCAAGACATTCTTGTCAAAACCATTATACTGTCAACAATGCAATAAGTGTTCTTACAATCCTACCAAGCCTGATTTATTAATGCCATTCCTTTATTTTAATACTGACCTTAATCTTAGAATTAAAACAAATACAATTGCAAAGTTTATGGAACTCAAGAGACTGTAACTAAAAAGTTATCCGTCTTTATTTCTTAAAGTCACAGGCCCATACAATGATGTACTGTTGCTATTGAGCTCATAAATCAGTGGTGTCTCAGAGATTCGCAGTCCAGTCATGTGGAGAACATGAAAGCCATTTTTTTCTTGAATATCAGTGATTTGTGGGATGCAGTTACTGTTGATTTAGACCTCAGATTGCCCTAAGGGTGCAGACGTTTATCACATTGCTTCTCTGTCTTTGAAATCCTATTCTAACAGAAGTATGAGGTGTGAAAAAGTAATTTTTGTCCAAATTCAGCTTCAATTAAGTTAGACATAATGGCTCTTCACTAAGCATGTGTTAGTTTTGTTGGTAAGACATTACATATTTTTTATTTTATTTTATCCTTATATACTCCAAACTTTACACAATTCATAATCATTATGATCACATTTACTGATATTTACTATAATTAACAATAGCTTATCCAGTTTAAAATAAGCTTTAAGCTTTAAAAATGGGACCTTATTTTGCTTTGTGTTGTAATGGTAAAGCAGGACTTATTTTGTCAGCACAGTTAAATCAGAAATGCTGGAAGTGGAACATTAAGGAAAAGACATACCGAAGGACACCAAGCACTGTTATTTATCCAGAGATTCTGACTATATAAAGTCCAGGTTTATTTACTATGAACTGGGCTGTGTTTTTTTATAGTAAGAAAATGTACTTATTTCCGGCACTTCACGGTCTAAAAATAGTTATTTCATGATTAAACATAATATTTTTTAAGGCAGAAACAATAGCCTTGTCAGATTAAATATAGACCATTTCTTTCTTTAGAACAAGTATTCTCAAATACTTAATTGAACTAAATGGCAGAATATTTAGTTTTTATGTCCATCTTTTAGAGACTATTTTCACCTAATTATTATATATATATATATATATATATATATATATATATATATATATATATATATATATATATATATATATATATACTGTATATATATACAGTACCAGTCAAAAGTTTGAGTACACCTGCTTGAAACCAGGTTTTTCATGATTATCAATGCTTTTAACTGTATAAACTTGTCTATAAACACTTAATATTTCATTATATGATACGTGTACTTATATAAGCTGATAATCATAAGTGAAGTGCATTCAAAAAATTTATTTTTAAATGAAAATGTAAATCTTGTCAATTTCAATGAAATGGTCACCCAAAGCATGGGGATTTCAGTGTGAAGCCCAAGTCAGTTAAAAGTCTGAAATGTGTATAACATGGTGTTAGAACACTGGCCTAAGTATAAAAGTGTCTTTGTTAGATGTTCTCCGAGTTAACTAGCATGTTACCTAATTAACCTTTTGTCACCAATTATTGTTAACAGGTGAGGGTCCATGATTACTATAAATATAGGTAGCAGAGGCACAAGTTTGTCATTCCTGAATGTAAGGGAGCAGAAAATGGCAAAATACGCTCAGTTGAGCAAAGAAAAAAGACTGTCTGCAATTACTTTAAGAAATGAAGGTCAATCTTTAAGACAAATCGCAAGAACTTTGCAAGTGTCTGTAACTGCTGTGGCCAAGACCATCAAATGATTTGAAGAAACTGGCACTCATGAGGACCGAACAAGGTCAGGCAGGCCAAGGGTGACCTCAGAATCAGAGAACAAGTTCAATCGAGTCACAAGTCTGCGAAACCGACGATTAACTGCCCCTGAAATACAAGCTCAGCTAAATGCTACTAGAAGTACAGATGTTTCAACATCAACGGTTCAGAGGAGATTGCGTGAAGTTGGCCTAACTGGAAGAATTGCTGCAAAGAAACCATTGTTAAGAGTGCATAATAAGAGGAAGAGACTTGCCTGGGCCAAAAAACACAGAAACTGGACGTTTGAGGAGTGGAAGTCGGTCTTATGGACCGATGAGTCAATTTGAAATATTTGGATCCAACCGCCGAGTATTTATAAGATGCAGAGAGGGCGAGCGCATGAGTTCTGCATGTGTGGTTCCCACTGTTAAGCATGGAGGAGGCATTGTCGTGGTCTGGGGTTGCTTTGCTGGTGACAGAGTTGGTAATCTTTACCAAGTCCATGGCAAGCTCAACCAGCATGGCTATCATAGCATACTTCAGAGGATGCCATTCCATCAGGATTACAGCTAGTTGGGCAGTCCTTCATTCTTCAGCAAGATAATGACCCGAAACACACCTCAAAGTTGTGCAAGAACTATCTGGCGAAGAAGGAAAGTGAAGGACAACTCAATCTAATGACCTGGCCTGCCCAGTCTCCAGACCTCAATCCCATAGAACTTGTATGGGACGAACTGGACAGAAGAGTCAAAGCAAAGCTACCCACAAGTGCCCTACATTTCTGGGAATTGCTGCAGAAGAGCTGAGAAGACATGTCGGGTGATTTCCTGCTGAAACTTGTTAACCGAATGCCTCGTGTTTGTGAGGCTGTTATTAAGGCAAAGGGTGGCTATTTTGAGGAATCCAAGATTTAGAGACAATTTTCAATTTTCTTGAACATTGCTTTGATACTCCTTATGTTTGGTTTGTATATTGTAACATGTGTTTTCATTTTCAAGTATTTACAGAAACATATACGACGTAAAACATTGTCAATTATGAAAAAAACCTAGTTTCCCGCAAGTGTACTCAAACTGTTGACTGGTACTGTATATATATATATATATATATCTCGCCGGTCATGTGAAATGTCCCCTTCTTGTACTCGACAGAGCAATATTTAGCAGAAATTTTTCCAATCTTTAATGCAGCTGGTGTCTTTTTCATTGAAGACATTTTTTTTTTTTTTTGTATAAATTTAGTCGTTGCCAATTATTTTTTTATTATTTTCTCCCCAATTATTTTTAGGCTCAGCTCACCGCTACCACCCCTGCGCTGACTCAGGAGGGGAGAAGATGAACACACGCTGTCCTCCGAAGCGTGTGCCGTCAGCCGCCCGCTTCTTTACACTCTACAGACTCACTGTGCAGCCACCTCACAGCTACAGCGTCGGAGGACAACGCAGCTCTGGGCAGCTTACAGGCAAGCCCACAGGCGCCCGTCCAGACTACAGGGGTCGCTGGTGCACGGTGAGCCGAGGACACCCTGGCCGACCTATCCCTCCCTCCCCCCGGGCGACGCTCGGCCAATTGGCGCCGCCCCTGGGAGCTCCCGTCCACGGTTGGCTGGATTCGAACTCGCAACATCCAGGCTATAGAGCGCATCCTGCACTCCAGCGAGTGCTTTTACTGGATGCGCCACTCGGGAGCCCAAATTGAAGACATTTTAAAGAAATTGTGCAGCTCTATGCAATGTGTTCAGTCATTTACTGCAAGCAAACTAAACTGGCTGCCAGATTCCTAAATGTGACAGGTAGTGTGTAAGTAAAGCAGACGTTTGCTGTATTTTATTTTATAATTTTTTCCAAAAAAAGATGCATATATACACTATTCTTTCAGAAATGGTGATTTTCATAGGGAACTACATATTACACTGCATTGGATTCATTGCATGGTACTTATTTAGTGTAAAAGATCCGCCCTCTCTGCGGTTCGTTGCCCCTTTAAAAACACGGACCCAACACGCAAATGGATTTTTTTTTTAAAAGCGCGGTTGCGCTATTTTTAATTAACACACAACAAAATAAACAAAACAAACACCTAGCTCTTCTTTGAGCAATAACTAAAACAAAACAGGCACCTAAACTAAACAGGACAGCTAAGCTGTTTACCTGTAACAAAACAAACAAAAATCACACACACAAAAAAGGCTTCACTCTACCTTTCTTTTTAAATTACGGCTGTACCCACACACCAGCACAGTCGGGCTTCTACCCTCTTCAGCAGCTGCCCCGAGCAGACTGACTGCTCTCCTTAAACGGGCACCTGGCTCCAATTTTCAATAGTAGCCAGGTGCCGTAATGATCAACCATAAAACAATAAAACAATTAAACAAAACAATCAAACAATTAACAAAACAAAACCCAAAATGTGCCTTACGCACAAGTTTCCCTCTAGGGAGGAATTAACCCCTCCCTGCTGTCTCACACATCCCCCATGTCTTTTCAAGACATCGGCCATACAACGCCACCTCCCTCCACCCTTAAAAGACCACCCACCCTCAAGTCCACAAATGTCAATTTTCGCCCTCTTCCACGGGCGGGCTTGAGGTGGGTTGGTCCTCCGGCGCTTCCAGGGAGGGACCCAGGACCGGGCGAGGAGGGACCCAGACGGCTTGTCCAGGGCGACCACAGCGCAGACCCGGTGACCGGGAGCCAGGACTGACAGGCAGAGGCGCGCGCTGTGGACCTGCGCAGCGACCTCTGGAATCCCAGGTGGAGCGTAGCACTAGGCAAGGGGAGCGGAGCAATCAGCAGGGGGAACGCTAGTGACCTCTGCCCCTTGCGTAGCGACGTCTGCCTCTTGCGCAGCGACGCCTGGGATTCCAGGGGAGTGGAGTAAGGGACCAGGCAAGCGACTGTGCCTGGCTGTACTGGCGACCTGGGAGCAAGGTCCAGCGCAGGGAGGTCTGGGCATTCCGCCAGGTGTCCACGATGACGGGACAGGGAACCTCCCTCAGCAACGCGGACTCACTTGCACGGTTGGTTGTTCTAGAAGTGGCAGCTCCACCCCTCTGGCTCTCGGGATGGCAGTTCCACCCCTCTGGCTCTCGGACGGAAGCTCCCACTTTTGCAGCAGTAGCTCCAGTTCGGTCGGCTCCCGCTCCTGTATGAACAACGGGCCACGCCCAGCTCCTGCCTCTGCCTCTCCATTTTCTTCGTCTGCTCTTCCTGAGCAGCGGTGTTCTTACTGAACCTCTCTATTAAATCTTTAAAATCCATTTTGGGTCATTAGGGCGCCCACACTCGCTGCCACCATATGTAAAAGATCCGCCCTCTTCCGGGTTCGTTGCCCCTTTAAAAACACTGACCCAACACACAAATGGATTTTTTTAAAAGCGGTTGCGCTATTTTTAATTAACACACAAAACAAAATAAACAAAACAAACACCTAGCTCTTCTTTGAGCAATAACTAAAACAAAACAGGCACCTAAACTAAACAGGACAGCTAAGCTGTTTACCTGTAACAAAACAAACAAAAATCACACACACACAAAAAGGCTTCACTCTACCTTTCTTTTTAAATTACGGCTGTACCCACACACCAGCACAGTCGGGCTTCTACCCTCTTCAGCAGCTGCCCCGAGCAGACTGACTGCTCTCCTTTTAAACCGGGCACCTGGCTCCAATTTTCAATAGTAGCCAGGTGCCGGTAATGATCAACCATAAAACAATAAAACAATTAAACAAAACAATCAAACAATTAACAAAACAAAACCCAAAATGTGCCTTACGCACAAGTTTTCCTCTAGGGAGGAATTAACCCCCTCCCTGCTGTCTCACATTAGCCATTCATACAATTTATTTTCAATA
This sequence comes from Acipenser oxyrinchus oxyrinchus, assembly GCA_030684275.1. Lineage (NCBI taxonomy): Eukaryota > Metazoa > Chordata > Actinopteri > Acipenseriformes > Acipenseridae > Acipenser > Acipenser oxyrinchus. The sequence goes on along the minus strand of CM060249.1, from coordinate 26,910,526 downwards.
ATTACAGTCCACATTATTGTGCATGTATAACACATTGAAATAATAAACATAAGACAACTCTAAACATACACATTGCAGATTTCTGTATTCTTCTGTTTGCCAAAACATGTCAATATTGTTTCGCAATAGCAACACCTTCTGTCTGCCTTTCTAACCCCTTCCGCATAGAAAGACAGACCGGAAAGTAATCTAATAGATAACAAATGTAAAGCTAAAATGCACATTTAAAAAAGTTCAAATGTACAGTACATTTTAAACGTGCAACAAATTTGTCAGTTGTGGTATGAAAAGATTATGTCCTGAATTTATTTAAGGAGAATTATCCCACTCATGATACAGGGTCTTGCATAACCTCTATTTACACAATGGCATATACACGGTACAGTTAGAAAAAAAGTTATGACGAGTCCTACATACCAGGTATTCTGAAAAACTGCTGGTGCCTGAGGCTTACTGTAATGTTGTTGAAATGTTTTTCTGACGGTAACATTTTTGGTTAAGAAAAAAAAAAAAACGTGACACCTCTTGTCTCTGAAGCTCAGCTCGCACTCTGACGTACAGCACTGTGGAGCTTGTCGTTGTAGTTTTTGGCCCCCTCCTAGAGAGGGGGGGGGGGGCACCGGGCCTGATCACAAGTAAAATGAATAGTCATTTAATTGTCAAAATCCCAGGTTTGGACTATTTTCTAGATAGTGAATTAATCCTCTGGGGATCCAAGGCCCTTGGGTTGACAATAGTTAGGTCAAATTTTAATATAGGAAGACTGGACTTAATCTCCACCTTGCTGTGAAAAAAGCTATTACACTTTTGTGGGGAAAAAAACAGTGACATAAATCCACTCTCTCTCTCTCTCTCTCCAGGGTTAGACACTAACAATATTGTGCTACTAGTCCAAAGGACTAGTACCTTTTGAAACTTGCTAGTCCTGATTTTAACTTGCTAGTACTTATGTAAAGTGCCTAAGTTGGAATCAACAACAACAGTTGGGGTCCCTAAAAATAGGTTTACCTTAGTAAATGCTCATACAGATCAATCAGTCACCTGTCTGCACCTCATTACTGAGCGACTAACTGCTCTGTGTGCTGAGAAACTGACACTGACACAGACAGGGATGACAGAGAAAAAAAATCTCTTACCTGTGTCACCTTGCTGACCATGAAGCAACACCTGAAATTGACACAGATGGCACAAATAAAATGTTTATTTATTGTATATTACATGTGTTGCTATTTACAAAATGCTGGCTGGCTATGAATTACTATCTACAATAATGAATGTACTCATGTACACATGCGGTCTTCACTAAAGTCCCAATTTAAGACAGTATGTTTCACTGTAGCCCTCGGGATGAAATTGTTAGCTAGGTGGCTATTTTTTTTAAATTAGCGGTAGGAGAAAACCACTTCAGCAAGTACAGTAGAATCTGCCAGAACTGACGGACACTGTATCTACTATAGATACTAATGAGAGCATAACAAATACAAAAGATAAACGAGGGAAACAGATCTTTTCAAGAAAGCTGGGACACTGTATAAATTGTTTTTGTATTTTTTAAATCCTGCAATAACAGTTGTGCTTGTGAAGCATCTGCATTATAATTTGACAGAACAGGTGATTTATTTGCTCTGTGCGGGACCTTATTTTCCCCCATTGGTGCTTGAGCCCCGGAGCGCTCACGGAATCAGTCAGGGTCGTAATCCAGTATAAACCTCCACATTTTTGTAAAATGACTTTACACTTACTTAAAAAGATGCAACGTGTTTCAGTAAATTCAAACGATAAACTTTGCATCATTGAGTGGAGTTGGCATTGCAGGAGAGATGAAGGGAGGTTTCAGTTCCGAGTGACTGTTTTCTAAGCATTATTTGTGAATGCTTATTGACCACTGCTACACCCCGTTAGAAAATTGGCTTCCCTGCATTTTTTAATGCAAGACTGAACGTGAGAGTATATGTGCACATTTGTTTTAAGTACTCGGCCAGAGGACTACTGAGACACAGACACCAACTAGTCCTCATCAGATTTAATTTGGCGAGTGGGCAAGCGTGAGCTTCTATCCCTACACACACACACACGTTACATGAATAATAATTTTATTTACACAAAGCTATATCGCACTTTTGTGTTAAAAAATTAGAAAAGAGCTAGAAAATACATTTTAAAATTATTTAAAATTTAAAATTGCTGCTTCAAGTTTACAGCAAATATCAATTAGAAAGGCTTGTTTATAAGAACCCATTTAGGTGGGTTGGTAATGATTCCTTTTGATTAAATGGTTAAAAAAGCTCAATTAGCAGCACACCTTATAAAACCAGTATTTGGTTAGTCCCTTCAGGATCTTAAAAATAGGTTCTTCTCGTTACAGCAGGATAATGATTTGCTGATTAATCGCCTCCTGCAGTGCATCACTTATCCCGATGGACGGTTTCTTAAATTAAATTACCAACAATTTGTTTTGGGCATGTTGCACTGCAGTGTCTGGCAGCTATTATGGATCTGTGCCTCAAGATTGTAACAAATTATATAAATCTTCCATTTACTTTTATAATTTGTTGTGCTCATATACAGATAAAGTAACTTCAAAAGTAATTTAAATTTTCCTTACCATTTCTTTGGTGATCCCAATTGTGAGTCATTAACATTCATTCTAGCACTATTTTTTAAACAATAGTATGTCAGGTGTTTGCAGCGATTGGTCTGTTTATGTTAAATGTCAGAGTTTATTTTCTACCAACCAAAAGCAGAGAGGCGATTTGAAAACTGAAGATGAATTACCCTGGTTAAGGGTAATAAAGGCTTTTTTTTTGTTTATAAATCAGTCATCCTGAACAAAACTGCTCCCTGCATTACAATACAGACTGATGTCTGCACTTACTGTAATGTATTTCACTTTTTATACCATATTCTTCAAAATATGAACATAGTTTTTTTTCTGTTTGTTTTTTGTTTTGTCACATGCGGTCCCTTTGTTGTAAAGATCCAAAGCAACCGAGCTCCATCCCAATTTCAGATCCTGCAGTTTGGAACTTATGCCTGGGCTTTACAGGAACTATTACCGTGTCTGAGGAGATTGAAATTTTGAGTTTGTAAAAATTAATTCACTGCAATTGATTATCATTTATATTTTGTACAAGTCTATTAAATTTCTGTCAGTGTTTGACTATAAACGAAATGCAAAAATGTTGAATATCTATTTGGCCCCATCTGTGTGGTCCAGTGGTTAAAAAGGCTTGTAACCAGGAGGTCCCCGGTTCAAATCCCACCTCAGCCACTGACCCATTGTGTGACCCTGAGCAAGTCACTTAACCTCCTTGTGCTCCATCTTTCGGGTGAAACGTAATTGTAAGTGACTCTGCAGCTGATGCATAGCTCACACACCCTAGTCTCTGTAAGTCACCTTGGATAAAGGCATTTGCTAAATAAACAAATAAAAGTCCTTAACTGCCAGTATGGCGGCGAGAAGCTTTTTTTAAGCTGTTATCCCAGACGCGTTTTGATCATCAGAGGTGATTCGCCCAGAGCCGTGCATAAGACATTTCCTATTGCACGGTCATGTTTAGCCAATCACAGCGTTTCATTTATTCAAACCATTTTATCATTTTTATTATGCAATGGGTTTCAACTCCTGCCTCACTGAGGATGGTGGCTGCAGTAGTGCACATGCAGTGATTAGTCTATATTTTTGACAAGTGGGCTTCTTTACTCATTGTTGACATTAAGGTTTTTAATGTGTTTACCCTGAGTGGTGATTTTTGATATCAAGTAGTATCCTGTTCATTTACGTTTTTATTGGGACGCTGCCAAAACTAATCAGATTATGGATATAGTTTGACATGTTCTTGTAAGTTGCTTCTGGTCAAAGATGTGATGCAGGATTTGAGTACATACATGCTACTGGGGTGTAATGGTCCCAAATATTGGTGTGTATTTTTTCTTCTTTTTTTTGTGAATAACTAACACGGGTTCCAATATTAAGTGTGCTTATTCATAATTGTGATAACTTTGTTTTCCCTTATTACAAAATACAGTTGAATACTTATAAACATGTAGAGCTGGAGTGCTTTTGATTTGTCTACTCAAGCTGTAAACCAATTCAAAAGACGTGAACTGCTCCTTTCCTATTTTCATGCTGAGTGGAAACAAATGTCAGAATTCACGGGTTCCGTGACCGCCATGACAAAATCACGTCCCTAGTCATGTTGCAGATTTTTCTGGTGTATTGTATGGTTGATTCTGCAAGTACCTGTTGATTGCAGCCTGGGCCGATGCTAAGGATGTTTTTTTTTTTTTGTATTCATTATTTTTGGTGTGAAGTGCTGGGTAGTAATTTAAAAGTATTTCATGTAAGTCGCATTCTGGAAACTTTAATCATTCTGTGTAAAGAAAAAGAAGATCAGACTTAGTAGAAGCAAAGATAAGTAGATGTTTATGTTTTTAGAAAGTAATTTAGTTTCGTTAAGTTATTGTTTATGGGGTTATAATATTTGTTTACAACATATTTACCTTTTAGACTAGAACCTTGACCGCTTGTTTTGTCTGCCTCTGTGTTTTTCTCATATCTTGTATCATGTATTTCTTTTTTGTTGTCCTCACTGGGGTTTCATTCAGCTATATCTATTTTAGGTTTTATATATGTGTGTTTGGCTGAGAGATACGTGGACCAATTGTGATGTCACTGTTTTGAGCTGACTTTAAGTTCAAATGAATTCAAAAAGATGCCTTAGGTGTGATTTTTTTTTAAAACAGGTGATGTCAGCCTTGCTGATGTGGAGAATGCAGCACAGTAAAAACTGAAAGTGGCATGGTTGATGTCATGAATAGTATTTCTCATGAAAAAGCGAAACCTGCGTTCTGATAGGCTGAAAGCTCCTGAGTAGTATATCACAATGTATAGTTATAAACTACAGGCCACATACATATTCATACATATTCACCTTCCCCGTCAGACAAAGCCAAAAAAACAGGTGGATGCTGGGGAAGAGGCAAACTCTGGCACACAGCAGGGACGTAGCGGATTGAGGTAAAACATAAATCCTTTCGTTGCCGATTATTGGATTTATCTAAGAAACAAGCTATTCGATTGACGATTTAGTCTGGTATTGAAAAGGCCTAACATCTGCTTGATATTTATGTGATTTGATCTAAGGTTAGAGTTCCCTGCCAGAATCATCACATTGCTTAATTAATGGCAGCAAAATTTACTTTTAAAAGCTGTTAGTTGAGGTGCTCTTTGATCTTCAGAGGTTGTCTATTAGATATGAATAATATGAATATGTATATTTCTTTACTTCTGATAGATTATGAATTTTAACTGCTACACCACAGGCAGCATGTCTTTGAAAGCCTTCACTAGTCAATACAATTCAATATTGTAATCCCTACTATATTCTACTTCATGGGTTTATCCTTTTTCATGTACAGGCACTGTTTTTTACATATTACATTTTGATTGGATCCAATCATACAGAGATGGTATATTCAGTAATATATAAATATAACATGTAACCATCTACACAAAAAAACAGGTGAAGTCAACTTTGAAAAACACCTTGAAAGACAAAAATATGCTTTACACTAGATAAAATGAACGCTTCTTGTGTTTTCTCATATAGGGTCATTATACTTCTCTTATACTTTTTTATACTTATATTTTTTTGTTTTGTTTTCAAATACCCAATATGACATTTCTGCTCCCGCTGACTGCTCTGTAATAAAATATTCATAACTGCCCAGTAGTTTCTGACCCTTTGTTGTTGCTAATTGGACTCACTTAGTCGAACCACTGGCCTCTCATTGTGATAAATATTTAATCACAAGGACGCTGTTCCTTTGGAAGAGGGGACATTAGTTATTCACTTTGAGAACTCGCACAAGGACCACTGTTACCTGAGAGAAAGCTGCTAGTAGATACTTCAAAAGTCAAGAGCGGTCACTTCAATTACTTCCAGTGGAGAAGCTCTCTCCCGCTCTCTCCCTCTCTGCTTCTCCTCTAACCTTTACTGTTTGGCTGTGGAAAGCACTACATGAAGAGCCACTGCACAGTAAAACAGAAAGAGGGATGGCTGCCTGCTGTTCTGCGATACTGGCCCTATGAGTTTAAGTGATCCGCAAACTAGCTAAATAATGACATAGTATATGGAAAAGAAAATCTCCCCAGGACAGAGGAGTCGTGTAGAGTGCTTATTATAAAATAATAATAAAATAACTTTTAGCTTTACATTTCAAAAGGCCTTCTTGGTGGTTTTGTGTGATGTATGGTTATGATATTCAGTGGGTCATGCTGCAATTCTCAGAAATATACAAGCATCAGAACCCTTTGTAAAAGGGTTTGACAGGTTATCATGGTTTAAGATTAGGTCATGGCTTTTACACCATGCCTGCTTTCAGTATTTCCAAAATTCTATTTGGTAAACCTAAATAAATGGTTATGTTGAATAATGACTGCGGATACGTTTTCACTTGGTGCGATGAAGTAATCATCGCTTGATACCTCACTACTAAATACTGGTCCCTATAGCTTGTTTTCCTGAACTCTATCATTTTGTCAGAACAACATGCAACACAATTTTCATGTGGCAGGCTGTGAGCTGTAAAGTAACAGGCCACTTCTCGAAAAATATCTTGTGGCGGAAAGGTTTTTCTACATTAAGATATCCTGCTTTAGTTTAGTTTCATCAGTGTGCCCGCACGTAAACAAGTACCACAGCATCATATGCCACTGTGGTTGTCTCATCCAGCTGGATAGCAAAATTACTATTTTTTAAATTTTTCAATTGGTTTTTTCACAAGTTGCTGCCATATTGTTTATTCTGTCCTTCACTGTATTGTCCGACAATGGAACAGCCTTTAACTTGTCTGCAATTTGGGGTTGCACATTGTCTCAACCATTTCAATACAAGCTGGTTTGATCAGCTCCTCACCGATAGTGTGCTTTTTTTTTTTGCTTTTGCAAAAAGAAACTTTGCTGACCTTCTGTGCATCACTCCATATTTTTGCAAAAATATCCCTCTGACAGAGAGCGAATGAATCCTAGTCAATAATCTCCCTCCCGACCTGTGAGGGCATTGTATAACAGGAGCAGTGTGCCCCAGAAAGGGGGCGGAGTCACAATACCAGAAGTCATCACCTTAATGCGGTAGGTGATGTGTCAGTCATGGATTGGAGGATACATGATTGCACTCGCTACCGAAGGGGGCGTGACTGAAGGTATGTCAGGAGATGTGGCCAAGCAATCTGAATAAAAAGAAGCGTGAGTGTTTAGTGTTGTCTTGTCTGTCTATTTAACTGTTGTTATTGTATTGTATTGTCATTGTAGTCGGCTAAATATCCGGGAGCTGTCGTTGTTAAGCCAGCATCAAACCCGGACTGCACTGCACCACTGTTATCACTGTTTTGTGTATTCACAACACCACTTGCACCCGGAGCACTCACTGTTGGACTGGTGTTCATGTAGGTGTTTTAAAGTGTGTGTTGTATTATTATTATTTCAGGACCTGAACCCCATTGTTTTGACTGGCTTTATTATTTAAGCAAATAATAAAGCTTTGTTTTTCACTATTGTTCTTGGATTGTTGTTACTGAGCACTGCATCACCTCTACACCTGCGCACTGCAAACCACTTTACCACAATCCCGTATACAACTGTAAAAATCGTGTATAGGTTGCACTGCCGTAAAAGTCGCTCCCCCCTTTTTGAGACTTCAATTTTAGGAAAACACCTTTTCTGTGCTTAAAATACTTTTTTTTTACAATTTATATTTTTCCCTACGTGCTCAACACAGATAAATAAAGAAAGATACACTGGTTTAGTTTAGAAATAAACCTTGTTGCAACATTTTATTCCATTAATAATTTTAGTGTTGTTTTTCATTTTTAGTTAAACTGCAAAAAACTATTCCCGTTTTCAAAATTTCTAAAATTTTAAAAGTAATAATTAACAGAGCATAAAATCAAGTTATACATCCCACATCACATCTACATTAACCTATTTTATTTTAGCTTATCAAGTACAAGTTAAATAACATATCTTCTTTGCTTTACTGAACATTTCTTTCTAAAACCATACTTAGACAATATTTCCAGCTGCATTGGCTTTTAATGATTAGTTTTATTTATTCAAATTCAAAAGAAAATTATTAAACAGTGTTGCTTGCATCAATTAAAAAAGCAATAAATAAATAAATAAATAAACTAAACTACAACTGCATTAAATTTCCAGCTGTACAAACACATTCATTTTGTTTTGTTAATCAGAACCATAACCACACACATACTTTACAAGTGTTCCACTGCATTGCACTGACATGTAGAACAAGTTACAGTATGTATTAAAAGTCATTCAAAGTACTCCATTCAAACAAAATGTTTTCTACATCGGACCACAAACACTTTCCTCCTCTATCAGCTTGTTTTTCTTTCGCCATATTTAAGTTTGTCGTTGTTTTGTCTCCAGTCACATACTGTTTTTTCAGCATTTTGGCAAATTCAACAATGTGCAATTATCAAACCTGTTGTGTAGTATTTTCGTTATTTGTCTGGCTGTCCTACTGCAGTCTCAAAGTCACCTGCATTATTATAGCATTGCAGTTACAACGAACGGAAGACTTCGTTGCACAGAAAATGACTCTGCTTTCTAACCAATAGCTGTTTGCTACGGATCCCAGAGACGAGTTCAGTGAATGTTGACAAATCAATGGCTTGGGAGGGTGGGAATAAGGAAATGCATAGAGACTGACAGCTATTGTGTTAACAGTGAAGCAGCATATCTGTGACGTTTTCATATTGAAAAGATTGGTAACTTTAATCACTATTTTGCTTTTTCTCCATGCACACGTGTCTGAGTCGAGAGGAGGTCAGTCAAGAGTCGGAAAGCTTAGGTTTAACATTCAAAATGACTAAGGGTATTGAGAGTAACAAATTAAAACTTTTAATTAGAATGGTGGTTTTGTGTTTCTACCTTGCAGCATGACCTGAATGCCGTAGATCCTGAAAAAATAATCAGGTTGTTGACAGTTAAGTTTGTGTGAGCCATAACCGTGGCTGTAGTAATCCTATTGTGGCACTGGTACAGTAGTTTAATATTATACACACTGACGCATACGTCGCACTGGTATATTAGTTGCTCCCCCCTTTTAAGGGCCCTGCAAAAATGCCTAGAAAATCGACATATACAGCATTTTTTACGGTACTTGGTTTATTTCCAATTGTAATTTCTAATTTATAACTGCAAAGGCAGTAATAGGAAAAACTACAGGCCCACACACACAGCTATGGGGGGAAAACAATGTGAACTGTAATTTCTTTTAACCAAACACGCCAAGTAGGCGGGCTGAAAACAGCCGGTGGATTCAATTCAACAGCGGGCGCAGCAGAGCTGGGTTCCGTGGAGGAATCACGCTTCTCTCTCTTTTCCTTTTTAACTGCAAGGCAGTAAAAGAAAAACAAATAAACGCAGCACAACATAAACGCCGTGAATAGAACAGTCACCATGGCAACGTGGGTGAACTGATTTTTTTTTTTTGCCAAGAGCGCCGAGAGGGCAGGCCAAGACAATCCAGCGGAGTCAACTCAACAGCGGTGCCTGGTGGAGGATCACACATCTCTTTCAATAGCAGAGGAACAAAAAAAACAGCAAGTGCTGTAAGGTTAGAAAAGCAGACTACAATTGCAAAGAGATGTAGTCTGTTGAAAACAAAAAGATTAAATGCAGCGCAGTTGTGCAGTGTTTATAGCTCAGTTCACAGAAGCAGAGTTTCTGATTCCAGGGAAGTGGCAAGCCTACTTCCAGCAATAAAAATTGCAGGCGGACTCCAGCCCATCTTGCTCATTTGGTTGTTAGTAGCTTATTGATCCCAGAATCTCATCAAGCAGCTTCTTGAAGGATCCCAGGGTGTCAGCTTCAACAACATTACTGGGGAGTTGGTTCCAGAACCTCACAATTCTCTGTGTAAAAAAGTGCCTCCTATTTTCTGTTCTGGATGCCCCTTTATCTAATCTCCATTTGTTACCCCTGGGGCAATGAGGGCACTGACACAGGGAGCATCTAAGTACCGCAGAGTACCGGAGGGTCGTGGGTTCAATCCCAGGTGGGGGACACTGCTGCTGTACCCTTGAGCACGGTACTTTACCTAGAATGCTCCAGTAAAAACCCAACTGTATATATGGGTAATTGTATGTAAAAATAATGTGATATCTTGTAACAATTGTAAGTCGCCCTGGATAAGGGCGTCAGCTAAGAAATAAATAATAATAAATAATAATAATAATATGATCATGATTATGTTTACTCAAGGCTACATAATCCTATTTTACTACAGTATACTTGAGAAGCAATCGTCTCGTGAGGGTGCCTAGTTTAACTGCTGTGTGGTGTTCCGTGTAATGGCCTTTGAATTAAAATGACATTACAGTACAGTATTTTACTGTCATGACTACCACTGCATTTAAGCATCTGTAGCTTGTTTTTTTCAGTTGCGATGCAAATCTCAGTTTTTCACTAAGAGGAGATGCAAAGCTGCAATTCCCCACCCCCCTCCTCACCACACCGCTACACCTGCCACGTTGACTTATTGGCTGTACACGTCATTGCACGTGATACAGTTTGCCCTGAAATGATTCTTATAAGCGGATTGCTTGATTCTTACAAGCTGAATATTTTAGAATGGTTAGTACAGGAATGATTTTGTCCCAGTGGTTTTGATCACTATATGCAATTGATTCTTATATCAGTAATTCTTATAAACAGAGTGCACTGTATATGAACCTAAATATGGAATATCTTAAATAAATAGAAAACATTAGATTTGTTACATTTGAAAAGAACAAGCTTCAGTGATTTACTTAACACGATTCATCAGAACTGACCTTTTGGAAGTGTGGGCTTTTGAAGTCTGAATCCTTCATTCTCAGCTTGTTGATGGCATACACTAAAAAAAGAAAAAAGCATATATTAGCTGTATTAGATATTACAGTTTTAAATCACTTATATTTACTGAAATTACTTTCACTTACATCTTAATGCTCACATTACAGGATTTTTCATCAAGCTTGGTCCTGTCTGTTGACACTTAGCAAGTGTTCCTTTGAGCCATGGTTTTGAGACAGCCAGTTCCATTGATTCAATTTGCTCATATGCCTGAGGGCACGAGTAGTCTTGTTTTAGTATAACCTGAAACATAGTATGCATGTGATTTGATATATTTACTGCAATAAATATACTACATGCAAATTAATTAAGACACTATTACTAACAAACATTGCATTTTTCAAGCATCAAACTAAAAATTGCATCAAACTAAAAATTGTAAAATGGAAACTGTATGCAGAGAACATTACTAGGCATTCCGGACTGCTTGGACGGATTCATGGAGGGCCCGTTTGCAGCCCCTCCCTTCCCTCAATTCTGCATCAATCCTATTGGAGTAGCTACAAGGAAAATCATTGGCCTCTCTGCCCCTCAGCAGTCGTGGTCCTGCTTAAATCTATTAATTTGCACCCATGCCAGTCTTCCCCTTCGGAGAGCAAGCTTGCTCCCAACTTTCGAGCTAGTCATTGACTCAACTTATCGAAGGTGGCTCTTACAGCTTGGTTCCCGCCTCGTGAATAAGCAATAATGGACACTACTCATGATTATTTCTCAAAATAAATATTTATAAATAAAATAATAGTTATTCATTCTATTATTATAAGTAATAAGAAAAAAACGTACCTGATACATTTAGTTCATGAAATAGTATATATCCACTATATCCACTTGTTTCTTGATATTTATAAATGTTGTAAAAACATATATATATATATATATATATATATATATATATATATATATTATAACACATGAGACAGAATACATGTTCTAATATAATTCTAAGTCAAATACATCAGATTTACAGTTGTTCCCCTTTTTTTATTCGCTCTTAACAAGTTCCTGTGATGTTTTGTTTCTGCTTTTGTCTCTGCGGGCTGCTGTAAACTATCTGCCCTTTAGACACTAAATGTCCCTCTCAGTGACGTCACACGAAGAAGTAACTATCAGGAAGTGAATGTCAGTCCCTCCCCTATGCAATGATATGTGTATCAAGCCTGTACTGTAAAGTATGGTGGCTCTGTAAGTCATCAAAACAAAGGGCTTTTTTATCGTGTTTACACAATCGCGGCCCTAGAAGCCCACTTCAGTATGATCGTGTTAACATGATCCCGGGTTCTCTTTAATTCACCGTTAGTTTTCTTTCTTAATTTTCTTCTCACACTCGTAATGTTTATATCATGACTCGGTTTATATCATGACTCGCTTTCTATCACGAATGCACGGCAATCATGATATAAAGCAGGTTTATCTGTATATAGACTGATGGAGTAAAAAATAAATAAAACTATGAACAGATCACTGTGTAGCAGTGGAACATTCCGTTGCTGGAAAGGGTACGTCTAAATCCACTGTTTGGAAAAATTACGATGTTGTATTCAGCGATAATAAAAGTCCATGTGGCTTTGTACAATGCAAATCTTGCAAAATATTACTGAAATATGACAGCAAAAAGAAGGGAATTCGTCCTGTAGCTGTTTTAAAATATAAAACATAGTTGTGTTAAATATTTGTTGTTGAATGTTAATTTAGAGGTTTGACATGATATAGGCTTGTCTAAAATGAGTATGCAAATTTGCAAGAGCATCTTCTGTGTGGCTATTTATGGTAGTAAAGTTCTGAAGAAGCCTGTTGTTGTCTTCTTTTAAATCATGTAGTGTTGGGTTAATTATTTTTTTCAGAATGGGTTTCAGGTTTTCTGTTTGTGTCAACCAATCAATAAACTGCTCAATTGTTTGTTGCTTTGTTAATGGGCCTGTGCTTGTATATTTATAGTTTTAATTAGTTTGCTGCATAAATAGTGTTTAACCATACTTATCTAAACATTGATTAAGTGAGTATAACTGTGTTTGTTGTTGAATAATTGCTTTGCATACAGTTAAACACCATTACAAATAAGAGCTGGTTTATTGTTTCACTAAATTTGAACACAGGGTGGAGTCTACAAATTAAGAATTTACTTAATTGACAAAAATATTCTGCCCTGTAAATTGTAGAGATGTTCTTTGTAAGCTATGTAAAGTAAAGTGAAGGTATTTTCTCCACCGTACTATCATAATGGCTAGTTTTTACTAGAACCAAGGTTGATTAATGATAGCTGAGAGTTTTTGTAACTTGATTTAATTAAACAATAGAACTCAAAGTAGAGGGCTTTACCGTCTGGAAATGTCCCGAGCCGAAGGTAAATGCAGATGGTACTGTTTGATCAGTAACTTGTTCTCAAAGCCTCAACATTGATAGAGAAGAGAACACAGTGCTTGTTGTTGTTATGAGGTGCTGAAATAAAGTTGCTGATGATCAGTATGCTTCCAGTTTGACTTCTTACAACACGTCTTCCAAACCGGTGACTAATTACTATTGCAGTTGGGGTTACTGTAATGCCACTGACTCACCAAACACTGTTCTTGATTTATTTTTAACTTTATTTGCTAAACTCAATTTAAATAGATAGATTGAACACACAGGACACTGAGGAAACAGCCTTTAGTTTACATTATTTGAAAGACAACTTTCAGAGTGTGTCTACTAAAACAAACAGAAAACGGTATATTACAAAAAGGAATATTTACATATTTTCTGGCGAACTGATTTAGAACTGAGATGAAACATAGTTTGAAGAATAACATCTGAGGTCCTTTACTAGCGATTAGTGACCCCATATTGTCCAATCAGGTTAAAGGAAATCTCAGATCCATTTTCTAATAACAGATAAAATAGGATCATGAAGAATGTTTGGGACTTACAAGAACATGGAACAGTTTACTGTACATAAGGAACACCTCATTAGAGGCAGGACCACCCTGTATTAGAAACAGGCTGACTTGTTCCTACCTGTCCTCAAAAGAAACTATCCAATATCTGCCTAAACGAGGAGCAAGCAGAAATGGTGCTTCTGGTCTGTAAATTGTATTTACATGTTCCCACCTGTTTCAAAGCCAAATTTGAGACATGATCTGCATGCTGCTACCTGCCTAATGCAGGGTTACACGTTTTTATTTGCATAGAAAGAAAGTCTACATGCTTCTACTTGTCAAAGGCCAATATTAATGTCTCTGCTTGCTGGAAACCTAAAACTGCCTGAAATGTTCTGTAAAATGGAAGACATAAGTTATGTTTCCACTATCTTGTGTCAGTTTTCACAGGTGTGTGCTTAAACGCATTCTTGTTAAACTATGCTGTAAGGTGCAGGACTATATTTAAGTAGATACCTGTGCTCAAAAGGCGAAATTCTGCGTGGCATTTGAGGGTCATAATTTAAAAACCCCTGCAGTAGGAAGTAGTAATGGTCAAGAAGATTATCCTAAGGACAGCCATAGCACAGTGTTCCAATGTGTACCATTTATGTCCTCTGCCATTCTATTGTTACCAAACCTTGAGCAATTTCTTCAGTTGGCAGCTGACACCAGAAGATGATAAGGAGTACCACTATGTTAAAGCAAATGATATCCTGCTGGCTCCAACAAAGACTGTCAGGAGCAATAACCAAGTCTGATTTATTGTTTTCCTGCTCATTTTTACCCTATTCACAATACCTAAATAACCATCATGTTGTAAAACATAATGAATGTTTATTGATTTAAGTGATTGGCAAGTGGTTTAATGCGTGTACATTGCTTTAGGAGGATAGGGTACTTATTGCTAGCTGAATATGGAACTTTTTGGAATTCATAGGGAACAATAACTGGAACAGTGAAGTTTCAACAAGCACAATACAAATATATACTTTGCCTATAGACAACAACCCCCCACCCACTGGAAGTTATGTAAATGTAAATGTGCAAGTTTATTGCTGCCTGCCTCATGTGGCTTAGTATGTCCTAGGAAGACTGTACCCAGCTCCATCTGGCTCTGCAATTAGAGGCCAGTAAAATGCCAATTGCCTCTTTCCCTCTGATATTAAGGTAATTCATTACAATTGTATGTCACCTCATCAGGGTAATTTGATTACAGTGAGGTATGGTAATCTTTTACAATCAACCTCAGCTTGATACTGAAGCCTCTTGACAGTCAGGTGCTCCTATTAGAGCTAATCAGTGCACTACGTTGACTTTGACAGTTATTATCTATACAATGCACTGGCACTTTTTAAAACTCACCTGCAAAAAAGTAGGTTAAGTTGTCCAAGGTAGGCTTCTGTACATAGTTATATATAGTACCTACTTCTACCTACCCCAATGTGTGTTTAACATTGCATTGTTTAAGGACTGAACAGTGTTAGAGTGACTGGAACAAAATGTTAACAGTACTTACTGCTTGTACTTTTAATTTGTAATTGTACATTTAAAACATATGTTTTGTATTGTACAATTATGTAAATCATTGTACTTACCGGTAGGAGGGGGTATTGGTATTGTTGCCGGGAGACCTGTGAAAGAAAAAGAAAAGTTAGTAATCTGTGTATACATGGCAAAATGCTCATATTCTTTTAATGAATTGGTTAACACATTTGTTACAAGAATATTGCAGAAGGGGTGGTGTTTTAAAATACAAAATACACAGTATAAAGAAAATAAATTAAAATCTAATTACCATTTTAATGTACTTTATTTAGTTTTATGTAAAGTATGCAAATTCAATGTTTTATAAAATATTCTGAAATAATTAATCCCTTCTCACTTGGATGAGCTTAGCGGGTGGGGCTGATGATAGCCAGCTATAAGCTCACCTAGGCAGTAGTGTTTTTTTTTTAATGTTTTGGTTATTGTGGTTTGATAGCCTGAAGTAGCAGCAGCAGACAGGAACTCTATAACTGTTTTGATGTTTGGAGAGGCTAGAGGCAAGCTAATTATCTATTAAAGCTGATTATGTAAGTACTTTTATTTCTCCCACTACTAAAAGGACACATTTTATAATATGTGTTACAGATTACAATATATTCCTATATGCCTGGAAGAAATGTTAAGCCGTAGCTGATGTATATATGCACTCGCTTTTTAGATAATGTAGAGATAGTAGGGATGTAAATAAAAAAGAGAATGATTTAGCCAGTAATCAAATACAGTACTGGGAACCTATGTATTGTACACACATAGACACTCATTCTAAGATAAGAAATTGACATAGGCTAAAAAACATGAATCTGTAGAGCTAAATCAGTAATTTTACTAACATCTATCACAGCTCGCCTGCAACTCTCAGCACTCTATTCTGCAAGTAAACAGGAGCTGCGGATGGTAGCCTATACAGTATATGAAAGACACAACTTTTTTGCTTACTGAAGTAAGACAAAATCATAAAACTATATTTTTTATACTGTACTGTATCAGGTAATAGCAGGATACAGTGCTGGAAACAAATGTATTATACACACATAGACTCACAGTTTCATGAAAATGACTATTGGCTAAACAAATACATATTTATAGATAAAGCAATCATTTTAGAAGCAATACACCATTTCTACATCTCCCTCAACCCTCAGCAATGTATTCTGCCAGTAATCAGGAGCTGTGATTGTGGTATATGAAAAATCCACATTTTTTGTAACCCTCGGAACTCAGAAAGGGGTGCAAATACACCTCAAAAATGTATCATGTACACTTTGAAGAAGGATTTCCCGTTTCCCAAGTTGGACAAGGAAGTTATTGGTATCGAAATAAAGGAAAGTGATTAAAGTTTAAGGATATCCCACAATCTTCAAAGAGTTATGAAATGTTATTTTTAAATACGCTGTGGTACATTTGCACCCCTTGCTGCTGACAAAGGGTGTCCTGATGTGATTAGTGAAGTGGAGACCACAATTGCAAATCTGCAAGATGTATTTATTTTATTTAATTATTGTAATTAGATCCCTCCGTATGCGAAAAGCTGTGCTCTCAACACCAGGTTATGGTGTGGTTCTGTGCTGGGCTGTGTAGTGCTGTGCTACGCTGTGCAGCGGATATTGTCCTGGGTCCTCTTGCTGGCTGTATAGCTGCAGGTCCCCTGTCAATCCTCTGCAACACAGAGTTTGGCCATCTCAGAGACGGTGTAACACTCACCTTACCAAATGTCCTTCCTGGTCGGGAGGAAGACTTACAGCTCGGATTCCTTCTCTCTCCATCACAAGCACATAGTAAAGTATAATGAGACCAGCAGTGTGATCAGATCAGTCAGAGGAGGCAACAGAGCTGCAAGATATATTATTTATTATTTTAGTGTTATTTGTTGATTTAGCTATTTATTGTGATGGAGAGGTGTTTGTGTACAAGAAAATAAAAGATTATTTTAAAATGTTAGGCTAATGTCTGCTTACTGAATCTGCAGTCTCAGAAATGCACACACACATTTTCCAAAAACTTTAGAAAGTGATATTCAATGTCTCTCTGATGAAAAATACATGGTCCATTAAACAACACACACAACTCGTGGAACATACGTTTGCCATAAGAATTATGTCTTCTTAAAAGCACATGCAAAACCGACAATAGCTTGTATGTGCAAAGTAAATTAAAAGCAGAGTTATTAATTGTTTTACAGGCACATAGCTTAAGTATTCTCTGTGTGTATATCTGTACCAGCCAGTGCTCAAGTCCTGCTGGAAGGCACCAGTTCCAACACTTTTTGGAACCTTTTTGACAATAAATACAAATCTTTTCCAGCAAACTATGTTCAAATTTGACCACACACATGTGGAAATGTATCAAAGAATATCGCTGTCACCTCGTTCTGGACTTGGCAACAGCAAACTCATGCCGCCTGAGCGTGGTCATGGACTCAAGTCAACCGTCAAGTCACCGACCGTCAACCTCTGCGTGCTCATTGGAAAAGACAGCTTTTTTCTCTTGATTTGTATCTACATATCTGTAATGTCTGATAAAAAGCGTAATGGGATACTGTCCTACTTTTCGGTCATTAACAAGAAACCTAAAAACAACTTTTGACAGGTAAGTTAAACTTCCATATTCCATATTAGTGTACAATACTGTATTTATTAACCCTTTGAGTAGTGAGTTCTAAAATGCACTGCCGGTCCTACGGGAGTGAGGTTTTTTTTCTGTCTTCTGCATGCGCTTGATTATTACGAGTATAGCGTACAAACAAGCTGAAAACTAGATGTTTGTATGTATGTAATGAATACTGACGAAATACAGACAAATCATTTTTACCATAAATAAATAAAACAAATAAATATATTTTTTATTTAGTCATAGGGAAAGGTTTTGACTAAAAAATAACATGTAGGCAATAAACAATAAACAATGGGGTGGAACAACCACAACAACACGCCCTAACATAAAAAGGGTGAGAGAGCGACATGAATAAATCATATCCGGGTAAACAGGTGGTGGGGACGGAGGGAGTGGGAGTGCCGGTACGTTCGTACTCCCTGGGGACCAGAGAGCAGCGAACGTACCAGTACATTCGTACTACTCAAAGGGTTAACAATAAATAAATAAAAACAGCAGAGATGTAACTGTTACAGTAGGTACACTTTAGAGCTGTATGTGCATGTTTGTTATATACATTCATGAAGACCTTCTTGTTAATATATATTCACCATATGTATAACATATATTGTTTGAATCAGTTTTACATTTATGGGAAAACACCTGTGTATCGGGAAGGCTAACTATATAAACAGGTGTCAGGAAAAGGTTATGTTGGCTGGGTGGAGGCATTGGCCTGAATGTGTAGACCTGGAGGGATCAAATTCCTCAAAAGAATGAAAGGAAGAAAAGGTATTGTGATACTTTTGTTTGGGGACTGGTAAACGTCTTAGCCGTCCAGTTATAGTTTAGAACTTTATTTATTAAGTTTAGTTTGTACTCCTTTGAGGAGTTAGGCTTTTGTTTTGCTTGTTTAATTGTTGTGTTGTGTAAATAAATATATAGGCACCACCCTGTTTACACCTTATCTCCTGTTTATGTACTTATTTTATACCGAAAGACAGTGAAAAGGTCCCAAGAAGTGGCAGAGCAAGCCCCACTTTGCCACACCCCCAAGCTGTTCTGATGAACAGGCTTCTACTGTATGTTATTCTTAAGCATGATTCGCACTGGACTAAAAAATAGGGTGTCCTCAGAGTTGGTCAAAAGCGGACACAACACACACAAACAATTTCAGGCAATTATGACAATGATTTGTTATGAAACAATCATCAAACATAAACAATTAAATTGCGTATAACACATTAGTGCTTAAACAGTTTTGTGATAAGTAAAAAAAAAAAAGGTTTATTATTGCGTATTATT
The DNA here is from genome assembly GCA_030684275.1 of Acipenser oxyrinchus oxyrinchus. Classification (NCBI taxonomy): domain Eukaryota; kingdom Metazoa; phylum Chordata; class Actinopteri; order Acipenseriformes; family Acipenseridae; genus Acipenser; species Acipenser oxyrinchus. The sequence continues at coordinate 26,891,269 of CM060249.1, read as the reverse complement.
AGATGTATTAGTAGAAGCGACATAATACTTATGGTAATGCAACAAACAATAACAAAAACAGAACTGGAACTCTGAACGTTACACCCTACTCTTAAACTATGCAGCTTCTCATTCTTCTTCAAGGATCTAAAACAACAGGTCCTTATGCTGATTTCTGCTGTCTTATTTCATTAGTTTGGAGAGTACTTTTATAAACTGACTATGCACTAATGTAATGGCACACAAACAGTATGTGTAACTGAAACAGTTTAATAGAGCAATGCTGAAACTAATTACATTTTTTAAAGATAGGTACAATTTAAATAAATAAATCGACTTAAATGTAAATACTCCTTTTCAGTCACAGAGGTAGCTGGAGGCATAAAACTCCTTCTCCAACTTGGATTGTTGGCGCTACACGATGACATTGCCATCCTGTGTAGTCATTTATTGTAAAATAGGTCAATTTTAATACTTTTGGATAAAACTGAACTTGCAAGGCAAAAAATAAAAGACGAAAATACCAGTGGTAATAACAACAAACAACACAGAACTTGCACTCACCGGAAATTGCTACCGGTATAGCTTAATGCGGAAGTACGACGTGCAAGTAACGTATTGGCTGATCTCGACATACAATTATACAAATTTTTAACTTTCCAACAATCAAGACCTTCATCTGACAAGCGTTTTGTTGAGCCTATTTATCATAACGTCTATTATTATCATAACGTCTACTGTTATCATAACGCTTAAACGCCTCTTATAATTATATGATTTTAAACCATGAAAAATGAAACCTACCAAACCTCTGGAACCTCCAAATAAAAAGAAACATGTCAAAAACAGAAGGAAAAGACAAAAAAATCATCTAAAAAAAACGGCAATAATTACACTGTCAAATTTTCTGGAGGTCCATTGCTCAGGGCCAACAAAAACCTGGCGCCGGCCCTGTCACTCAGGCAGATGCTTAGCTCTGCTGAGTTAGAGACACACTGGTGCCTTTTCCTTCTCTCTCTCTCTCTAGACTTAGATTGATAGTCATCACTGCCCTAACGGAGCCAGGAGCTGATTCAAAACATTGTCCCTGGGAGCTGATCGAGTCCAGATTGGGAAAGCTAAGTCTATTTTATTGCTGTGGGCTAAGGCAATAGTAACGGCGAGTGGATGCCGTATTTAAATACATTGCTTGTCTGAGACGTGTACTGTGTATTTTATTCTACTCTATTCTTATCTTGATTATACCCGGTTTTGGTTGTTTGTAATTTAGTATTTTAACAGGGTTTTAGTGACCATTGTGGGAGGTGTTTATTTGTGCAGAGGGGTTTTAATTGTGTGGCGCCTTTTATTTTATTGCTGTTACTGCTCGGTTTTATCTTATTATTTTGCAGGTCAACATACTATGCATGCTGTCTGACAGGTCCAGCTGCGAGTGTCTGTCTGTCCTACACAAACAAATCAAGACCTCTCTGGACCTGGACTGAACTTGGAGAACTGAATTTGATTTTTATTTAAATAGTTTTATTTGTGACATGTTATTACTTTTATTCAGTTCAATTTGGGTAAGAGCTGTGTTGGGTGTGACCACTTGCAGACGCCTTCAGGAGGGCTACTAACCACGTTAAATTGGGGGGAGGTGCCAAACACTTGCTACACAAGCCAAGTGTGGTCCGCAATGCAGGGTACCGGGCACAGACTGTATAGGGTCTTTATTGGTTTCTTTTTTATGCCTCAGAATGTATGCCTGTTTTATTTTGTCTTTTAAAACATTGTCTATTTGCACGACTAAAGTACTGTATCTTTGCGCAGTCGGTGCGACATTAATAAACTTATATTTTAATTGTGGTGTTGTCCCAGTGCATGTTGTTGGTCCTATTGTTGCTGCTCCCCGTCCAAGTTCCCTTTGCAATTGGGTCCCTTTACTCATTAAAATTAGGGTGGCATAGCACGACTACAGCAGGGTTGTTAAGCATTTCTAATTGCACTATCCCTGTTCTTTTACTACTCGGCAAAAGATTCCCCCTGCCTCTTACAATAATCAAACTCATTCTTTTTTTTTTTTAAAGATTTAATTAGAAACACATTTCTGCATGGAAAGTACTACAGAGTTCAATTTACACTTGTATTTTGTAGTAGAATAATTAGCTGGTGAAAGTACCATTTCAGACTTCAAAAATGGGAATGCAATACACGCAATCTTGGAGAGAACAAAGAGAGAGCGAAAACTAGGGAGAGTTCATATTTAATGTATTTTTCATTCTCAAGACTTTTTTGTTTAGTTTTATTTATTTTTAGAGGAGCATGTCCTCAATTGATGTAAGTTAACAGCCTTTTTTATACCGATAATATTTTACAAGAAACACCTAAACAATTGAGATTTTCGACGTGGGCTTGGGGTAACTATCTTCTTCAACATGTTACAATATTTTAAAGCCTTGCATTCCCAGGGGGGGATGTCTACTTTTGCTGATAACGATACAAAAAAGTACGGCAAATAGGTTATTTTGTTTTATAGGAACAAAACTTAATCCTGTTGCACCCTCTGTCTCAGGAAAATAAAACAGTGTGAATTTGTGACAGAGATAATAAATAAGGGGTGCTGAAAAGAAAAGAGAATAGGTGCAGAGATTCATGTAAATCTAGCCGTGTTTCAAAGGAAATAAAAGTATGACATGTGGAACTTTACCTTTCCTTTTGCATTGTTAAAACAACTCATAGAATTAAATGAAGCAAAATATATTTTTATCTTGTATAACTTTACAAGATGACATATAGTTATTTAGTTTCCATTTACAGTTTAGGATAAACTAATACATGTTTTAAGAGAGAAAATAAATTCCATCACCTTGTAATAAAAAAGGCAACCAGCTGGGTTAAGGCAGGTATTTTATCACTGAGTAATGGAAAGGTTATTGACTAGTTTCCAATAAACCCTGATCTCTTGTAAGTTTAAAAAAAAAAAATGTATGATTGTATTCTAACTATTCGCTGTTGAATATGACAGTAATAAATCCATAAGGAAAATAATTTACAGAAGGCTTACAAAGTTATGATAGAGTATTGAGATAAAATCCACTTGTCCAGTTTTATTATACAACACAACCCAGCTGTTCTCAGTGTAACAGGGTACATATACACTAATAAGCAACAGATGTATTTCCCTGGCACATAATGAACCTCCTTGACTAGACTCAAAGGAAATGTGTATTTATTTCTGATGCTGAAAAGGTATTCAAGGATGTTTGAATTTAAAGAGGAGCGGATCTGAGGCATACATGTTTATATGGAAATGTATAGCAGGCCTACAAGTGTGTTCCTCCACTTTGAATATATGTTAACTTGTGAAATTCGGGGGGCGTGAACCAGGGCTTCTCTATTTTCTAATTTCACCTGCCTATCATCATTGACTAATTTCACTTGTCTGTCATCATTAGGGCAGCAGTGTGGAGTAGTGGTTAGGGCTCTGGACTCTTGACCGGAGGGTTGTGGGTTCAATCCCAGGTGGGGGACAGTCCTGCTGTACCCTTGAACAAGGTACTTTACTTAGATTGCTCCAGTAAAAACCCAACTGTATAAATGGATAATTGTATGTAAAAAATAATGTGCAAAAATGTAATTGTATGTAAAAATAATGTGATATCTTGTAACAATTGTAAGTCGCCTAAGATAAGGGTGCCTGCTAAGAAATAAATAATAATAATAATCATCATTGACTCCCTATTTAATCACAGTCACAGCTCAGCTCTTTCTCTTGCATTTTGCTTTTTGTGTGTTTTGCTTTTTGCATACTTTGCAGGAAACCTCCCTGCCAGATTCTCCTAAAAATATTTTATTCATTTCTCCGATGGACAGTCTATTTTTAATGCAGACCTCTATCCAGCAACCAGAACTGCTGCTCCGGCACTACAGAGATCAAAACGCCACCACCAGCAGGCTCAGCTTTCCAGAGCAGCTATTTTATTAGGATCGGGAGCATCCAAGACAGACCAACTCCGCCAAGGTCAGTTCATTATTTATTTCTTAGCAGTTCATCCAAATATCAAAGATAGATTCACCTCTCTGCCCTTCCTCCTCTAACTAAGTGCATATCTATTAAAAGACCTTTCAGTTCCTTAGACCCCCTCTTCATTGATTGCTCCAAAAGCATCATTACCAGACACTGGTTCTCTTCCCACCTCTCCACTATCATCACCAGAGCAGGTCTTTCTCCCCAATTCTATACCACACACTCCTTCAGGATTGGCGCAGCCTCTTCAGCAGCCAGAGCCCGTATCAAGACCATGGGGCGTTGGTCCTCTTCAGCAGTCAATTCCTACACCCGATCACTGCCATCCGATATTACTGCAGCTCACCAGTCTATAGCTAGTATGCCCGGAGTAGGGGCGCCCTCTCTGCCAGGACTACCAGAGGTTTTCCCCTTAATAGAAGGGTTTTTTTCCCTTTACGCCGAGCAGATGGCCAACACATAGCTTGTTCCACTAACCATCTATTTCTAGTTATTTTGTTTGTCATTGTTTGTCTTTTATTGCTTTTATGTTATGTTTTTTTCACATACCTTGTGATAGTAGTTCATACCGATAAATCATCTCCTGATCACTTGTTTTATCACCAAACTCCTCAATAATTCGATCCAAGTCATTATTTTATTACTATAACATCTAAAAAAAGCTCTGCAAATGTCTGATATTCTTTGAGTGCTGGATGCAGAAGCAGCTATCTTGTTTGTTTATGTCCATGGTATCTATGTGATGCCGGGGCTATCTGTATTCATGAGATACCCCCCTTTTTTTCCGGCTTCTCTAGGCTCCTATCAATCTCACTCGGCCATTGAATGGTTTTCTCGGCTTTTTCTGGAGAAAAAACGACTAGAGACCTTTTTTTTGCGTCTTTTGATGATGTCGGGCAGGGTCCGACATTGGACCGGAAAGGGAAAATTGCAATGTCGGACCAGGTCCGACATAGGACCGCAAAGGGTTAATACAGTAATTATATATAGCAATTTATACATCTTAAGGAAAATACAAATGTTGTGTAAAATCCTTGATTAAGAACAAGTTTGTGTTGTGTTACAACAAACATTTGCCTAAAGGTTCTGTGTTGACTCGGTTACTCCTTTTATAAAGCTGCTTCAGAAAGTGCCTGATGTACAAGTGAGCTGTCAGAAGCAGGTCAGCACTGTTGCAAACAATTTAGTTCCCAATTGACTTTGGTCTTTTATTGCTTTCCTTGCTTCACACATATTTTAGCAAAAGTGAGGCCCCACTAACACTCACATTTTCCACAAGAACAAATCAACAGCATTAAAGAGGTCTTAAACACTTCATTATTTTCTTTTAAAATGTGATTTACATTTCTGGACCATGCTGCGTCAATTTTTGCAGAGATGTATTTTTTAAACTGGAAGTTACTGTAATAGCAGCAGGATTTTTCAAAATCTTATTTTAGAGACGCAACATTGCTTCACCAATTGTTGTGCAGACTTTAATAATATGTTGTGATTTACACACAGCAACCTAAATAAACTGTATCGATTCTTTGAAAAAGTATGTATGGAGACAATTAACAAACACTATCATCCTTAATTTCTAATTAATGAGACTCAAACTTTGGGTCTCAAATAAATGTTGCTGCTTAGATAAAGAAAGATAAGTACAGTATCATAAGATCTTTAGAGGTATATAAAAAATGGATGCTTTATAGAAATACAGCTCAGATGGATTGGACAAACAAAATGAAAAATACTTGCCATGTCACTGTCTAGGGTTTCAAGCCACTACAGTCAGCCAAGATGACATTCTATGTAACAAATCTGCAAGCTGTTTTACAGCCATTGTTCTGGAGAAGATACGTGTCCATTCCTTATGATTACCCCTCTAATGGTCTTTGATACAGAAGCACCTTCCAACCTGAGCCGTCTGTCAGCCCTTCATCTGCTGTCCAGCTCATCATGACTAAAACTGACAGACACAGCTTTCATATCACCTTTATATCACAATATACATGTTGGAGATGCCATTTGCTTGACAAGTAAGTCCTATTGACACAGATGTGTGTATTTGCCATCACAGTAACAGTATCAACCTGGGCATAAAGCTTTACAAAATTCCTGGATATGAACTGAGTGATTATTTTAGAAGAGGTCGGAGGCAGTGTTACTGTAACTGAAATTGTAAAAACAGCCCTAATTTATCTCCTAAAACATGTAATGAATCACTTGCAGTTTCTGATTGTTGTAGTCAATGTAAACAAAGGAGGAAAACGTGTGGTAGAAGCGATTTTTCGGATTGTGGAAAACACTTGCTTTTTGGAATGAATTGATGGCACTCGGCAGTCTGAAACATGAAATAAAGCTTTGAGGAATCAAAAACAGTCAGAGAACTGTTGTAAAACAATCCTTAATAAGGAACTGGGAGACAGACACTTTGATGAATAGCGGCCTGTGCCTCAGATAATAATTATACACACGGTTGAAATACAATATTTCCATTCAAATCTGATGCAACCTTTTAAAATGACAAGGGCTGGTACAATGTTGCAATACACAAAATAATAAACTTGTATGCAAATTGTATAACAATGTGTATTGTATAATGACCAGTGCAGTACTTTTTAAACATTTCTACTCAGGTATATAAGTACCAAAACCATCCCCCACCACAGTCTGACCCAGGTAAAATAAAACATATATACAGCACCTCGCCCACCCCAGCCTGCGCCAAGTAAAATAAAACATATATACAGCACCTCGCCCACCCCAGCCTGACCCAGGTAAAATAAAACATATATACAGTACCTCCCTCACTCTTGCATTGAAGACAGGTGATACAGAATGAGTTGATGTTCCAGGGTTTGACACAGGTATATTGGGCCCTAAAACATGGAATGCCCAGAAGAGTGACTCATCTTTCATTCCTCCACACAATAAGTTTTATTACCGACCATTTGTGTCTTTATTGCAAAGTGCATTATGTTTTGTTAAAGGAAAATAACATTGTTTGTTTTTACAAAACTAGTAACCCAAGGACTCGAAATTGCTTTTTTGCTTGTGATCAATTTTATTACAGTAACAGTTTATGTATCTATATTTAGATACAACGGAATCTAAAAGTAATAATAACATATTAGGCACAGTCAATCCCAGAAAAATCGATTCCCAATTCTTATGTTGGAAATTTGATGAGTCAATTCCAAGGATGAGGAGTCGATTCCTAACTCCTAACATATACATACATACATACTAGGAGGCTGTGTGGTCCTGTGGTCCAGTGACCTCCAGTAACCAGGAGGTCCCGGGTTCAAATCCCACCTCAGCCACTGACTCATTGTATGACCCTGAGCAAGTCACTTAACCTCCTTGTGCTCCGTCTTTCGGGTGAGACGTAATTGTAAGTGACTCTGCAGCTGATGCATAGTTCACATACCTTAGTCTCTGTAAGTTGCCTTGGATAAAGGCATCTGCTAAATAAACAAATAATAAAAAATAATAATAACATACATATCTGCATATTTGTAATTGTGCAAATGTGTTTGCATACATTAATGCAATATTTGAATATTCCTTGTAGTCTATATCCAAACAGAAAATTATACTTCTATTTTGTTTTTGTATTTCAGCCACAAGTTTTCCAAAGAGAAATGTAGATAGAAAATTACTGGAGCTCACAGTGAAGGACATGCAGCCATTTTCTATTTTCAAAAACCCTGGTTTCTGAAGTTTTGTAAAACCCAAGGTATCAACTACCATGCAGACAAAGTGTAAAACATTTGCTGAGTATGCATTATGAGGAAGAAAAGGCATCACTTGTGTCAGTGAATGATTGTGCATTTTGATGTGCTGTACATGCATTTATGCTTTAATATGAAACCAAACATTTTCACTCTAATTTCTAGGCAATCCTGTTTGTATCACTGACAGCTGATATGTGGGCATCAATAAATATGGAATCCTACCTGGCTGTGACATGCCACTATATCACTCCAGACTTCAACATTGTCTGCAAATTGCTGGATGTTCATAGGTATTATTTCCTAGCTTTCTTAGTTTCAGTTCTAGGATAAAGTATTACTAAAGCATTTGTTTTTCTTATGCTATTGCATTGGATTTCTACTGTATTGCACTTATTTACCATTACCTATTAGATGAAAACTGTTTTAAATTAAGTTGGCTTGGATATGTTAGACAACTACAATCATAACACACAGTATTTACAGGGATACCAAGCACAATTTGAAGTACCTGAAGTTGATTCAAAGCTGTTTTTCAATTACTAATAATACTTCCAAGGAAATAAACATGACACTGTGGGTAAAACTGACATAAATGTGTGATTTTGAAAATAATGAATGAAATGATTATGAAATGCTCACTCTTTTTTCAGATTTATTGAACGTCACACTGCTGATGCTATCACTTCATGTCTGGACAGCATCATTCAACAGTGGGGGTTAAGTGGTAAAATCCAGGTGTGGTTATTGACAATGGAGCAAATATGGTGGCAGCTCTCAGAAAACCTTCACTTACGACATATGCCATGTATTGCTCACACATTAAATTTAATTGTGAAAGATTGCTTAGCTGCAGTTCAAGCACAGTTGCCAAAGAAAAGCTTGCAAACTTGCAGCGTGATCTGAAGCATCAAGAGCTGAAGCTCATGCAGGAAGCTGAGTCGTTGGAACTCCACATATCTCATGCTTGAGCATTTTGTGGAAGTGAAGGAACCTCTCTCAGCAACACTGGTCACTCTAGATGCATCTCTTCCACCCATATTTCCCCAAGACTGGACAGCAGTCGAAGATGTAATTAAGGTAAATGCCTTTTAAAATGAGTTAAGTAAGACTCATTAAGAGTTAAGCAGTTTCATGGTTAAGTTTTTCATATCTTCCATTTAACATGGATTGGAATGAAGAAGACAAAATAGCCTCATCAACAAACTGGGGGGTATATTAAAATAAGATGTTAGCAATAATACACTTAATTTATGATGCATTTTAAAGATGATTATACACTTTTTACATGCAGATTCTGAAGCCGTTTTTCACAGTCATAGAAGAATTGTCAACAGATAAAATATCATTGCATCCAAAGTGATAATTTTGGTGAGAAATCTGCAAAGGCACATATCTACAATATCTCAACAGTATCAGCAAGGAGCTATCAGCCATAATTTAGCAGATTTGCTTAACAAGTGCCTAAGCGGTGTGGGACCTATGAAAGAACACAATGAGTATATACTCCCTCATTATGTCTCAATTACACTGGATAATGATTTGATAACAGACTAATCAGTGACTTGATAAAGAAATAAGATTAAGCAGAAGTTTATTCACATGGTTGACAGTTAAAATACTTAAAAAAAAACATTAACACTATTTTGTTTATTTTACATATTTTGCAGTATATTATTTTATGTGTGAATAAAATCAGTAAATATATAAATCTGTGTATAGGCATGTTATTTCTTACTGCATTACAATAGATTCAAACTGTATGTGTGGCTATTTCAGTTCCCAAAGTAGCAGCTTTCATAAGTAAGGCCCTGTGTAAATCGCGATTTCACGGGCTGTGCGAAAGTCATGAAATTAGCCCAACACCACGATTTTTACAATATTCTTAAGAAATAAAAATAAATTATTTCATAATTATTATTTGTATTTCATACAAAAAAAAATCACATTAATGAAACTGTACAGCTCTGCTGTGTGCCTGCGTGTACTATTTGCCATGCACATAGTGCTGTGCAGTGATTGTCATGTGACTGTATGCAATCTAGACGGGATATTAAAATACTACACACTGTAAACAAGAAAATTGATGTTTTACACAACGATGGAGGATAGCTCTTCTGTACGTCCTCCAATGTTACTGCAGATCACTACTGAGACAAATTTTTTTTTTTTTTTTTCAGTTTTACCTTTTTACTAGTCAGAAAAGCAACCAATCTGTTAAATCTTTTAGGAAACTTCCAGACTCAGATAAAGCATTCTATAAACAGAATACAAAGTATGCAAATTAATCTTAACGAATATGAGGTGGATATATGTGTTCTAAAAAAAAAAAAAGAAAATATATTGTGGGGAATGTAAGTAATAATATATCAAAATCCACGACTAACACTATCTTCCTACAGTCAGGGACAGGAACGATAAAGCAGAATACAAATCCCAATACTTGAAGCAGTACACATTGTAAAACAAATCTGTAGGACATGCATAACATACAGTCTGGGTCCCTCATTAAAACCCCTTTGTGCTGCTCTGTATATCAGTTGCAACAAAGTTTCAGAATTATTTGGTGGCTGGGGAAAGGGTAAATGCTTTGTATTTAAAGTCTTTGGTAGTGACATGATAACCTTTGAGACAGTATTTATTAGAGCTGAGAATTGAAAGCCAAAGAGATCTTGGTTTCTAATCCAAGCTCAGACACATATTCACTGAGCAGCCCTGGGGTCTTGCCACATCACCCCCTGGTACATTAGTGCGACCGAGCAGCAATGTCTTGCACAAGCAGAATCCCCCTGGATACAAATGTCATATCCCACTTGGGCTTCATTCAAACTTAATTCAAATCAAATCCCAGATTATACAGAAGATGCTGTTGTGGTATTTCTACAAAAAAAATGGAACAAAGCATATGCTACAGAGAAGAATTTGAAAAGTGTTTAATAAAAAGTGGTATACAGTTCGAAACATTTAGAAAAATGTAACTTGACTGACTGACTATATATATATATATATATATATATATATATATATATATATATATATATATATATATATATATACAGTGCCTCTCAAAAGTATTCCCCCCATGGACTTTTCCACATTTTATTGTGTTACAATATGGAATCAAAATGGATTTAATTAGGAGTTTTTGCCACTGATCAACACAAAAAAAGTCCATAATGTGAAAAATAAAATCTACAAATTGTTCTAAATTAATTACAAATATAAAACAGAAAATAATTGATTGCATACGTGTTCACCCCCTTTGCTATGACACACCTAAATAAGCTCTGGTGCAACCAATTATCTTTAGAAGTCACATAATTAGTTGAATGGAGTCCACCTGTGTGCAATTAAGGTGTTTCACATGATTTCAGGTTAAATACACCTGTCTCTGGGAGGTACCACAGTTGGTTAGTACATTTCCTAACAAAAACTACATCATGAAGACGAAGGAACATTCAAAGCAAACCCGGAATAAGGTTCTTCAAAAGCATCAATCAGGGGTAGGATATAAGAACATTTCCAAGGCATTGAATATCCCCCAGAGCACAGTAAAGTCCATTATTAAGAAATGGAGAGAATATGGCACAACTGTGAATCTGTCTAGAACAGGCCGTCCTCAAAAACTGAGGGCACTAGTTACGGAGGCCACCAAGTGGCCTATGGCAACTCTAAAGCAGTTACAGTCTTCCACGGCTGAGCCCGGACGCTTCACAAAACTGGCCTTTATGGGAGAGAGGCAAAAAGAAAGCCATTGTTGAAAAAAACTCACATGAAATCTCAGCTAGAGTTTGCCAGAAGGCATGTGGGAGACTCTGAGACCAAGTGGAAGAAGATTCTATGGTCTGATGAGACCAAACTAGAGCTTTTTGGCCTCAACGCTAAGCGCTATGTTTGGCGCAAGCCTAACACCGCACATCATCCTGAGAACATCATCCCTACCGTGAAGCATAGTGGTGGCAGCATCATGCTATGGGGATGTTTCTCTGCGTCAGGGCCTGGAAAGCTTGTGAAGATAGACGGCAAAATGGATGCAGCAAAGTACAGAGAAATCCTGGAGGAAAACCTGCTGAAGTCTGCAAGAGACCTGGGACTTGGGAGAAGATTCATCTTCCAGCAGGACAATGACCCCAAACATACATCCAAAGCCACACTGGACTGGCTTAAAAACAAAAAGGTCAATGTCCTGGAGTGGCCCAGTCAAAGCCCGGACCTCAATCCAATTGAGAATATGTGGAAAGAGTTGAAAATTGCTGTTCACCAAAGGTCCCCATCCAACTTGACGGAGCTTGAGCAATTTTGCAAAGAAGAATGGGCAAAAATTGCAGTGTCCAGATGTGCAAAGCTGGTAGAGACTTATCCAAATAGACTCATGGTTGTAAATGCCCCCAACCCCCCAAAGAGAGAGAGAGAAGTGTAAACAACTGGGGTATACATGGGGCATAGCTGTTTTTTATGTTAGATCAGAGAAAGAAGAGACAACTGCTTCATCTAAAGTATTAGTATTGAACTGACTTACTTTGGGTCAATCCACAACACTTTTTTTTTTTTTTAAGGGAGGGCTGCTCTTGAATTATGTGTATTAGCTTCACCTTGTAAACTATTCCATGGACATATACCCAGTATAAACTATTCAACGCATTTATTATTCGCTTTGCTTCATACCCATTGTCCTGAACTTCTTCTGGTTGATCAGTCCAGGCAGGATTTAACCCAATCCATCTCCCCAATCCCTTATGATCTTTCCTCCAACCAGTGTTGTAATGACTCGAGTCAGTGACTCATCAAATGACTCGACTCAAGGCCCTGCAAGAAAAAACTCGACTCAACTCGAGTCCCTGCTCAAAAGACTCGACTCGAGTCCCGGCCCAAAGGTCTCTACTCGACTTGAGTCAGTCTTTATGATAAAATAAATTACACGATCAGTTTCGTTTTCAATAACCACAGCCCTTCATCTGATGCGTACAAGCCTGCCTCTTTATGAGTGAGAGGAACATGTACCAACATAGAGACAGAGAGAAGAGCGTCAGCAGCATGGAGTACCTGCGCTCGTCAAGTTCACAAGAATTATAGAGTAGACAGGGAGAGAAATAAGCTGTCTGCATCCTGCCAGCACTGAGAAATGCCAAACTAAAATAAACTGTGTCTAAAATAACTAAAATCGATTTTGGTCTTTTTTTATTATTTCTTGTCAATAAGAAATTAGTTAGTTGGTGCGTAAATCAATATATTTTTATATTTTTATTGAAGTAAGACTTATTTACTTAAAACTTAAATGCGGTGGAAAAAATAGGGGCTTGGTGTTTGTTGTCTGGTTTAATGTATAGTGATCTAAAGTTATACTATGTTAAAAAAAAATGTTTTAGAAAACAAAAAAGAACTGGCAAAAAAGCAATATTTTGCTAAAATTGTTAGTTGTTTTTAAAAACCAAACTACCACTTGCGAATCCAAACTCATGTACAAGCTTATAAACTTAAAGAAAATGTTTTGTACACAAAATTTAACATAGTAATGCACTGTAGAAGAAATGAAGAACAAACAACCTTCTGGAACTTAATAATTGTATTTCTTTTTTTACATTCCCGTAGCCTTGTACAACCACTGGCAGCACACGGTACAGATGATCAGTGAAGCTGTGCATGGTCATCTTTGTTTTCCAGAATTCCAGAATTTAGTTAATCAGCACTAGATGTGTTTGATTAATTAAATACATCAGGATTTGCATGCTGGATAGTTGTTTTAGAGTTAGTTTGGTTAAAAAATGTTTTAAAGAGTAAATCCATAAAAAATGAAAATGAGCAGACCAGACCACAGCAGCATGATTTTGGGAATAGGCACAATCAACATTGCCAGACGAAAGGAGGTTGAGGATGGAACTGCATTGATTTCAATTAATTTATAAGAAGTGGTCTGTGGATTTTGTCATAGTGGATGAACAGATCAATTATTACACTGGTAAAAAAAAAGTTTGTTCGTTTGCGCTAAATTTCATTTAGACAAACAACTGGCATTTTATTATGCTAAGTATAGGTGGTTAAAGGGTTTATGGTGCGATGTGTTTTTTATGAAATGTTTTCGTTATTTTTTTAAACGTATTAGTGAACAACCCTTTTTTATCTGAAAATAACGAAAATTAGTTTAGTTGGGATTAGTTTAGTTGGGACTCTTTGGTGTGCGAGATTTGTTTTTGTTTAACCTTTTATTTTTGCTCTGTGAGCAGTGTTTTCTGTTTAAATGTTTTATTTATGTTTGTTTCAAACAAAAACGGTGCTGCAGTGCACTTTCAGCCAAGTACCTGCATGTTATTATTATTATCTGTTGCTGGCGTGACGTCATCTCCCTATATGTATCCATTTGTGAGAGAGCAACTAGATTCACTGTATATTCTGTTTCACAGAATGAGGCTGAAGTACATTGTCCTTCCATTGGAATTACTGTTAGTCACACAGACATTCAGATAAACCCTATAGTGGAAAATTCTCTCCATAGCTCAGACAAGGAAGATGAATTTGAGTTGACTCAACAGGATTCAGACAGTCATGGGATGTCTAGCAGTCCTGATGTGAAAGGGAAAAGGAAATCAAATAAAGCAAAGAAAAATACATGCATTAAAGAGGAAGCAATATGTTCTTAATATATTCTTATCCTACTTCTCTCCCTTTAGGAAGTGCATGTCTTGCCTGAGTAGCTTGAGCGATATTCTAGTGAGAAGGATGATTGGAGAGGCTACCAAAAATCCAGGAAAAAGATTTAGTACAAAATCTTTTCTGAACCATATAGGAGAGGGTAACTATGAAGTAGGTATACCTACAGGATACACTTTTTAAAATACTCCTTCCTAGTGTCTTAAAGTTTACTAGATTCAAGCTTTTGGATATTGAATAAATGTACCTTATTTGTGACAACCTTCTTGTAAATACAAAGCTTTATTAGACTGGGGAGCAAAGGTTTATGTAAATGTTAAATAAACTTTGTTTGCTACAGGTTCAGAATAATGGCTTAATATACATCTGAGATAATTTACATTTTGTAAGCAGAATAAGCTGCATAGTAAATACATAGTGACATTTGAGTTTAATAAAATGAATATTGCAAATCTTTTAAAGCAATGACTGACTCGCAATTATCTCCTTGTGAGATTTTGTAAAATTTAGAATCAAGGGGAATTGCATTATATGACTGTATAAGAACATTGGTGAACTTACAAGTGTTCGTTAGTCCCACTTTATAGTGGTAGAATTGTTCTGGGTAAATCTTTAAAGTGGTATTGGTCAGAGGAAAACTAATGTAATACATCTTAAAATATTAGATTTAGAATAGGTTTGTAATGGAAACTGTAAACCCTGGTGTTAGCATTTTACTCGTAACCATGCTGGGGATTTATGCTAATCTTATATGAAGTTATACTGCATTTCAATCATGATTTAAGATATTTAATTTATATGACTGTTCAGCTGAATTAAATTAATATTAACTTTGTCTGTGTAAGTGATGCTTTGGGCAGGTAAATGTAAGTTTGTGACATGCATGAAAATGGAATGATAAATTATTATTTACAGTACTCCAAGTGGATACAGCCTTCCTAATGAGTAATTACCTGTGGTGTAACTAAATCATTTATGTTTGTAGACTGTCAAGTGAGTCTGTTGTGGATGAACTGAAAGTAATCACTCTCTAAACAAGCTGAGGTGGTATTCTCCCGATTGCATGCCTGCATGGGTTCATGATCTGTTATGTAGATAAAATCTGAGATCTAGGTTATTATTTCAATGGAAATTGTAGGACATTTTCTGCAACAGTGTGCTATTGAACCATATTACTGGCTTAAAATATGGCAACTTTCATCACAGTTTCTCTTAATAGTGAGGGCTAGAGACACAATATATCGGCCTTGTTGTATATATTTAGGCTTCCTACTATTCGATTTTTATTTTTTTGCCAAATCGACAATTAATATCAACGTTTATTTTTCGAAGAATTTTTTTCAATCTTTATTTTTCAATTGAAGCAGAAAATGGATGAAATCGACCTTTATGCTTAAAAAAAAAAACCCCACCAGACTTTTTATGCCATTGAGAAATGTCTCATTTAGAGAAACCCCTTTATTATACTCACATGCAACAAAACCATGGTTACCGACATTCTAGTTGAAATAACGTTTGGTCACAGCGGAGCTACCTTGTATAGATCCTACACAAACTTAAAAATGGTCTCAAATAAGCATAGAAAACGCAATATAAAAGTGTATTACACAGACTTTTATAGCATAGATTTACAAGTAAAAATAATATGCACAAAACAAAACATTGGATAGCGGAACAGAACTAACTTGAACTTATTATCCAGATTCTGAGCTCCACCCCTCTCCTGCTTCAGCACACCTGGAGTCACTTGAAGGCAAGATATACGACCCGCTTCATTCTGACGTGGAGATGTCAGCCTTCGTTCAGGGTATTGTGTATAATACTCACTAAGTGTTTTCCTCTTGCGCCCCATTTTCAAATCAAACTAGTAACTGTCACCGTATACCTATAGCAAAAGCCAACTTAACCCACTAATTTCAAAGAAGGCGCTATGAATGACAGTCAGTGCAGGTTTGATGATATATATTATATATATATATATATATATATATATATATATATATATATATATATATATATATATATATATACATACTGTGCAAAAGTTTTAGGCAGGTGTGAAAAAATGCTGTAAAGTAAGAATGCTTTCAAAAATAGACATGTTAATAGATTATATTTATCAATTAACTAAATGCAAAGTGAGTGAACAGAAGAAAAATCTAAATCAAATCCATATTTGGTGTGACCACCCTTTGCCTTCAAAACAGCATCAAGCATCAATTCTTCTAGGTACACCTGCACACAGTTTTTGAAGGAACTTCGGCAGGTAGGTTGGCCCAAACATCTTGGAGAACTAACCACAGTTCTTCTGTGGATTTAGGCAGCCTCAGTTGCTTCTCTCTCTTCATGTAATCCCAGACAGACTCGATGATGTTGAGATCAGGGCTCTGTGGGGCCATACCATCACTTCCAGGACTCCTTGTTCTTCTTTACGCTGAAGATAGTTCTTAATGACTTTCGCTGTATGTTTGGGGTCATTGTCATGCTGCAGAATAAATTTGAGGCCAATCAGATGCCTCCCTGATGGTATTGTATGATGGATAAGTATCTGCCTGTACTTCTCAGCATTGAGGAGACCATTAATTCTGACCAAATCCCCAACTCCATTTGCAGAAATGCAGCCCCAAACTTGCAAGGAACCTCCACCATGCTTCACTGTTGCCTGCAGACACTCATTCGTGCAGCTCTCCAGCCCTTCGCGAACAAACTGCCTTCTGCTACAGCCAAATATTTCAAATTTTGACTCATCAGTCCAGAGCACCTGCTGCCATTTTTCTGCACCCCAGTTCCTGTGTTTTCGTGCATAGTTGAGTCGCTGGCCTTGTTTCCACGTCGGAGGTATGGCTTTTTGGCCTAAGTCTTCCATGAAGGCCACTTCTGACCAGACTTCTCGGACAGTAGATGGGTGTACCAGGGTCCCACTGTTTTCTGCCAGTTCTGAGCTGATGGCACTGCTGGACATCTTCTGATTGTGAAGGGAAGTAAGCATGATGTGTCTTTATCTGCTGCAGTAAGTTTCCTTGGCGACCACTGCCTCTGGTCCTCAACGTTGCCAGCTTCTTTGTGCTTCTTCAAAAGAGCTTGGACAGCACATCTGAAACCCTGTCTGCCTTGAAATTTCTGCGTGGGAGAGACCTTGCTGATGCAGTATAACTACCTTGTGTCTTGTTGCTGTGCTCAGTCTTGCCATGGTGTATGACTTTTGACAGTAAACTGTCTTCAGCAACCTCACCTTGTTAGCTGAGTTTGGTTGTTCCTCACCCAGTTTTATTCCTCCTACACAGCTGTTTCTGTTTCAGTTGATGATTGTGTTTCAACCTACATATTGAATTGATGATCATTAGCACCTGTTTGGTATAATTGTTTAATCATACACCTGACTATATGCCTACAAAATCCCTGACTTTGTGCAAGTGTACCTAGAAGAATTGATGCTGTTTTGAAGGCAAGGGTTGTCACACCAAATATGGATTTGATTTAGATTTTTCTTCTGTTCACTCACTTTGCATTTAGTTAATTGATAAATATAATCTATTAACATGTCTATTTTGAAAGTATTCTTACTTTACAGCATTTTTCACACCTGCCTAAAACTTTTGCACAGTACTGTATATATATATATATATATATATATATATATATATATATATATATATATATATATATATATATATATTAGTATATATAGTAAAAAAGAAAAGACAAAAATGACTTTACTAAATACAGAATACAGTTCTGAAATGAATGATAATAATAAGACTAATGCAAATATGATGGACAAAAGATCCCAAAGGCTTGACACAATCATTAACCTTATTTTAGTTTAATAAAGTGAGATATTAAAGTATTTTTTAGTACATACATTTTTTTTTTCTTTCACCGAAATTGATGGATAAAATACAAAAGGTACTAACATATTAATGAGTAAATATATTTAGCTGCTAAATACTACAATACAATATCTATATCGACCTGTGACAGAGAGCGAATGAATCAGAGTCGACAATCTCCCGACCTGTGAGGGCGCTGTGTAACAGGAACAGTGTGCCCCGGACTGGATGGTTTGGCAGTTCATTCCAGGGTCAGTTGGAAGTCAGCTACCCAGGAAGGGCGCGGAGCCACAATACCAGAAGTCATCTCCCTAAAACGGTAGGTGATGTGTCAGTCATTGATTGGAGGAGACGTGATTGCACTCGCTACCAAAGGGGGCGGGACTGTGGTTTTACTGACTTTACACATTGTTGTGTATAGTCAGTATTATTATTTAAAGCAATTAATAAAGCTTTGTTTTCACCATTGAACTGTTGTTGGACTGTTGTTTCTAATCACTGCATCACCTCTACACCTGTGCACCACAAACCACTTTGCCACACAATCTTATCTGCAATTTGCTGACTATTTGTGTGTCTACCAGTCTATCTACACCAAGGACATGAAGTTGATTGCGCTTTAATATCACATTTCCAATCCTGCCTTCCAATGCTTTACAGAACAATGTCACAAGATAAAACAAACAAGCCAAACCAGAATTATACAAAAGGCTTCATACACCTCCATACTGTTCCTCAAACACCTCCATACTGTTTCTCACGCACCTTTATACTGTTCCTCCAACACCTCCATTCTGTTCCTCAAACACCTCCCTACTGTTCATCATCCACCTCCATACTGTTCTTCCAACACCTCCACACTGTTCCTCAAACACCTCCATACTGTTCCTCCAACACCTCCTTACTTTTCATCCAACACCTCCATACTGTTCCTCCAACACCTCCATACTTTTCATCCAACACCTCCATACTTTTCATCCAACACATCCATACTGTTCCTCAAACACCTCCATACTGTTCAGACCTAGCCATTCATGACATACACTATAGCGCTCTCATTATCAAGGCACTCTAGAGGTGGTGAGGTGATGATATATGGGTTATAATTCATTCTCATTAGGGCACAAACTTTGAAGGTGACCGTCTTATGCTTTGTAGATAAGGAAAGAAGTAATAACAAATGGCTTCATGGATTTATTATTGATGGAGCAGAGTAATGGGCAATGAGGGACAGATTTACGTAGTAATCTTCTGAAAGATTTGAACCTGTTGTTGTTGACTGCTGTGCATGTTTTTACAACACAAGATCATTAATTATAAGTGGCCTACCTGTAATTGAGTTGTTGTAGTTGTATGTGTAGGTAAAATAATCTACATGGGTGATAGTAACATAGACAGTACTGCATAAGATGTGAGATGACTGTTAACTACATAGCACCATATTTGTTAGTGTGACTGCCTTGTCCAAAGAGTATAATTTATTATCACTTGTTCTGTACAGTACATGTATAGCATCCTAGGGTTTAAAAATCAACATTTACTTTTTTCTGACACCTAATTTAGGAACATTTGATTGGTGGCATGGTAATAGTCATATTGTTTGTTGCTGCAACAGAACTGTGAAAATATTGCACTTTTTAAATCCCGTTGTACACAGAACCCACTGTAAAGAAAGGTTTATGTATAGCAAGCACAATATAATAATGTTGACCTGGTGCTCAGCCTTGAAGATGCCAACAAAGATATACAAATAGATACTAGTTAAAGGAGGGCAATGAATAAAACCTACTGTATCATAGAAAGTTGAACCAACAAGTGAGACAGACTGGAAAAGAGCATTATATTGTTCAGTTCTCGACATGTTAAAAGCAAAGGTTATCATGAGAGTGTATTAACACTTATTAACATTACTACCGACAACAGTGAAATGCGGTCCCATGAAAAATCAGGTTTAAAAATTTTAGAGTAGCAGTATTAAATCATTAAAATAAACCAATATAATGAAAATAATTTAGATGCTTATTGAATTTGCCACATAAGCTCTATTTGTTATTTTGCATAGTTTTAAATTAAATAATACATGTACACAACTGGAAACATTCCAAAACATGAATACAACCTCTGTACCTTTTTATTTGCGATTTTTGTCTCATGGATAATATAACATTGATCCACAACCCATGGGGGTGACCATAAATGCTCGGAAAGATTGGATATGGAGGGATCTCTTGGGGTTTTCTTGACATTTCTCCAAATTGTATTCCACAAAGATTCCATTACTGATGTAATGCAACTCTGGCTTTAACTAATAGGCAAAAAAAGTAATTTTAAAGAAACCTACCGGAAAATTCCTTAATTATTTGCCAGCCTGCCAGGCAATAAGCGACATTTGGGACCATTTGGCTGAGCGCAGTAAAGAATTCATGAAGAGAAGCTTTACTGGCCATCCACCTTGATATGACTTTCAATGCCTCGAGCAGTCTTGATCTGGCCTAGCCTGTGTTTTTTTTTCCCTTTGACATTGATTTATCATTGAGACTTTAGCTGTAGGCCTTGAGACTGAACTTTGACAAAAAGGAATAGTAAGATTGGAATCTCGAAAATTGATGGGGTGTTTGTTTTTTTGTTTTCCTCATCCTTTAGCATGCTGGCCTAACATGCTGGTCTGATACTCTTCTCTTATACATTTAAAATGGGACTTAACCAATATGGCTGTCTTTTATAAAGTGGGTGCAAAGTCAAAAGTTAAAAAACAGTCATGCATCATAGAGCTTTGCTAACAAATTGCCCAGAGTACTCCATGGCATTATATTCTGGCTTCTCCAATATCAACAAGAGTTGACAGAATCCATTTCTTTTCCCCTTATGGGCTTGCATAGGTTCTTTCCTGTGCAATAACCCATTACACTTTTTTTTTCTTAGCCCATTTACTGTACTGCTTTTATGCTTTTTATATATTTTATGGGGAGTCATGGTGGCTTTCCTTTTTAGTTTGTATAACATGTGCACACTTTTGCTTGATCTACAAAATATAGGCTATAACACTTGACTGTGAGTGACTGTGGGTCTCCAATTATCAAAATCGGTACTTGCACACCCTCTATTTGCATATGCTATGGTGGAAACAAATCTCCACGCATTCCTAATAGACGTGCATCATGAGCACTGCTTGGCCATCCACCATTTATATTGGTGAAGCAGTATTCATGGTGACCAAACCTTGCAATATTATTGAATACCATCCTTTTCTATTATGATAATCAGCCCTATCCTAGCAGGTCCAGTAATAGTGTAACAGTTATAGGTTATATTTAAATGGTTAATCAAGGGGTAGAAGTTATAATAATTAGAAAGTTTTTAAATAACATTTACTGTTAACTGAAAGTGAAACCAAGTACAATGTTTAAAAGTAAATCAATAACAGTTTGTGATATAGTCTCAGAGGGAATGTTTTGACGGTAGCGCAGTTCTGCCCTCGAGAAGAAAGCGAGTGGCTTGTGGTAGTGTGCTCACGTTATGCAGCGAGCTAACAGTCAGTGAGTTAATGTTGAATGCCTGCAATGTTGGACCCTGATTAAAATCATCTTGTTGAAGACAATATCTGGAATGGTCTTGATTTTCTAAACCCACATGAAGTCTCCGAAAATGCTTACAATAGGAATGTGCATTCCATCGATAGCACCTGCACAGTATTTTTTTAAATAAACCAATAGAATATATTTTAATGGCATGTGCAGTCCGGGATACTGGTGCCGTTGTGGTCCGGTCTTGCCAGCAGCAACACCAGGCCTGCAGGGCATTGAGCTACTGTGTGCAGTCCGGGATACTGGGGCACAGAGCAGGGAGGCTGCCTGCAGGCGCTCCTGGGTGCCATGCACAGGAGCTACAGTTTGTACGGTTTGCCACAGACGGGTCTCCATAGGCTAACATTGATGCCTGTCTGCACCAGGGGTGACCCCTTTTCAAGGGATTTAAGGGATTCGGGGGGTGCAAGGGATGCACCAGGACTAAATAAAAATTATTGTTCAGCTCACTGGATCTCAAAAGCAGGTACTGGCAAGTGGAACTCGCCCCTATAGCCCGGGCCAAGACTGTGTTATGAACTGCTCTACCTTGCACTGACACGTATTCCAGCAACAAAGGGATAGGGCCGGTTCTGTCTCAGTTTGCAGACAGGCTTCAGGGTGAGGCATGGGGGCTACTTCAAGGTTCTGAAACATTCATAATATATGTAGGCAATAATGATTTTATATAAGAAATAAGACATTTACAAACGAGAGGAGGCCATTCAGCCCATCTTGCTCATTTGGTTGTTAGTAGCTTATTGATCTCAGAATCTCATCAAGCAGCTTCTTGAAGGATCCCAGGGTGTCAGCTTCAACAACATTACCGGGGAGTTGGTTCCAGACCCTCAAAATTCTCTGTGTAAAAAAGTGCCTCCTATTTTCTGCTCTGAGTGCCCCTTTATCTAATCTCCATTTGTGACCCCTGGTCCTTGTTTCTTTTCTCAGGTCAAAAAAGACCCATGGGTCGACATTGTCTATACCTTTTAGGATTTTGAATGCTTGAATCAGATCACCGCATAGTCTTCTTTGTTCAAGACTGAATAGATTCAATTCTTTTAGCCTGTCTGCATACAACGTGCCTTTTAAACCTGGGATAATTCAGGTTGCTCTTCTTTGCATTCTTTCTAGAGCAGCAATATCCTTTTTGTAACGAGGTGACCAGAACTGAACACAATATTCGAGGTGAGATCTTACTAATGCATTGTAAAGTTTGAACATTACTTCCCTTGATTTAAATTCATCACTTCTCACAATATATCCGAGCATCTTGTTGGCCTTTTTTTATAGCTTCCCCACATTGTCAAGATGAAGACATTTCTGAGTCAACATAAACTCCTAGGTCTTTTTCATAGATCCCTTCTTCAATTTCAGTATCTCCCATATGATATTTCTAATGCACATTTTTTATTGCCTGCGTGCAATACGTTACACTTTCCTCTATTAAATGTCATTTGCCATGTGTCTGCCCAGTTCTGAATGCTGTCTAGGTCATTTTGAATGACCTTTGCTGCGGCAACAGTGTTTGCCACTCCTCGTATTTTTGTGTCGTCTGCAAATTTAACAAGTTTGCTTACTATACCAGAATCTAAATCATTAATGTAGATTAGGAATAGCAGAGGACCTAATACTGATCCCTGTGGTACACCGCTGGTTACGTCGCTCCATTTTGAGGTTTCTCCTCTAATCAGTACTTTCTGTTTTCTACATGTTAACCACTCCCTAAACCATATATATATATATACAGCTCTGGAAAAAATTAAGAGACCACCTCAAAATTATCAGTTTCTCTGGTTTTACTATTTATAGGTATGTGTTTGGCTAAAATGAACATTTTTGTTTTATTCTATAAACTACTGACAACATTTCCCCCAAATTCCAAATAAAAATATTGTCATTTAGAGCATTTATTTGCAGAAAATGACAACTGGTCAAAATAACAAAAAAGATGCAGTGTTGTCAGACCTCGAATAATGCAAAGAAAATAACTTCATATTCATTTTTAAACAACACAATACTAATGTTGTAACTTAGGAAGAGTTCAGAAATCAATATTTGGTGGAATAACCCTGATTTTCAAGCACAGCTTTCATGCGTCTTGGCATGCTCTCCACCAGTCTTTCACATTGATGTTGGGTGACTTTATGCCACTCCTGGTGCAAAAAATTCAAGCAGCTCGGCTTTGTTTGATGGCTTGTGACCATCCATCTTCCTCTTGATCACATTCCAGAGGTTTTCAATGGGGTTCAGGTCTGGAGATTGGGCTGGCCATGACAGGGTCTTGATCTGGTGGTCCTCCATCCACACCTTGATTGACCTGGCTGTGTGGCATGGAGCATTGTCCTGCTGGAAAAACCAATCCTCAGAGTTGGGGAACATTGTCAGAGCAGAAGGAAGCAAGTTTTCTTCCAGGACAACCTTGTGCTTGGCTTGATTCATGCGTCCTTCACAAAGACAAATCTGCCCGATTCCAGCCTTGCTGAAGCACCCCCAGATGAGTCCAATTTTCAGCTTTGCCCAACACCTGGTCATCTAATGGTTAGACGGAGACCTGGAGAGGCCTACAAGCCACAGTGTCTCGCACCCACTGTGAAATGTGGTGGAGGATCGGTGATGATCTGGGGGTGCTTCAGCAAGGCAACTTTGGCATGAATCAAGAATCAAAAATGTTCATTTTACCCAAACACATACCTAGAGAAACCAGAGAAAAAAACCAGAGAAACTGATAATTTTGCAGTGGTCTCTTAATTTTTTCCAGAGCTGTATATATATATATATATATATATATATATATATATATATATATAATTACCATGAAGAGATTCTGTCATCAGGAGTCTTAACAGTAATTATGTGCCCGAATGATAGAGTAAAATCATATCTGGGATGTGGATGGAAGAATACTACTAACCAAACTAATTGAGTGCCTTTATTCAATTGAGCCAGTAAAACATGGCTCTAATTGATTAGCTGATGTATCTAAATGTTCTTAGCATTGACCCTGATCCAGACTTGCAGGCACATCTTGTTAATAGGACAGCCTTGATAAGAAAAAGCTTGCAATAAGATGAAGCATTTATGGAACGAGTTGTACAGTTCTGTTGCAGGAAATGTGGGGGGTGTATTAACTGCTGTAGCCTGTTTTATATATGGAACAGCAAAAGGGAATAATGTAGGTGAAATTGGTATTGATATATTGGGTAAAATTCCACTGACAGTTGGAATTAGTCTCGTTTGCTCGGGGGCAAGAGAGCTTGGGTTGTGTTCTTGAACATTCTGTTAAGTACATATCAGCTACTCGCATAGCAGAGTGTCCTTGAGCATTCTGTTGGGTACATCACATGTTATCATATAATAAGTATGGTAACCGTTGGAGAACCCTGGGGTGCAGGCTGCGTGCTAATGGCTATAAATATTAAATTAAAAGGCGACTCCTTTGTAGTTCTCTGTACTGTAGAGGGCTACCGAATCTGTATGACGGCATTATAAGCTATGAAGATTTCTACTGAATAAAAACTACTCTGTTGAGAAAAACAGTAAGTGCAAATGTTCTCCTCAACCACACCCTACAGTGGCTGGACGGGAGGCGAATAGTGGCCTACTTCAGCATGTCCCTGAGCAAAGCAGAGAGGGGACACTGCGTGACCCGATGAGTTTCTTTACGTGGTGGTGGAGGTACACCACTTCCGCAACTACCTCTGTGGATTACTGAAGCTTGCCGTGAGTATTGTGTGCAGCTGTGATCTAATAAAGAATTGTCATTCCAGACCCAAGCTACAGTGTCCAATCTCGACTCTTCAACTTCTTCTACTGTTCCTGAAAATATAACTCCGTAATTTAACACTGCTTACGTAAATTAAGTTTAGTGTAAAGCTACATCGAGTATATAAATATATATATATATATATATATATATATATATATATATATATATATATATATATATATATATATATATATATATATAGCTACTGATTTCCGCAATCGTGGACTAAATCGTGGAATTAGGCATTTTGGGAACAGAATTTTGCTAAATTCTGCAGTGTTGTCTTTTTCTCCTCCGAACTCCAGTTTTTCATGTTTTTTCTTTTTTTTTTTTTGTACTACACCCAGCCCAGTTGAGTTAATTCATCATATAACTTCACTCACATTTCTCTGCTGAAACTCAACATGGCCACTGCACCAACAAAGAAAAACAAAATGCAATGTTTCAGTAAAAGACAGAGCTAAAACATTTTCTGATCATCTATGTGAAGATGGTGGGATAATATTCTGCACGTTTTGCTGTCATTCGATGGATCATGTATGAATCATTACCATTAAAGTTCATATTGCCAGTCATAAACACGAAGAGAACAAGAAAGCACTGCATTCTTCCATGCATCGGCAACAGATCTTATAGAAGGTTTGTGTCTTTGCTGACATTCCATTTTACAGGACTGAAAAACACAGACCTTTTCTGCAAAGGTACTGCGCTCAAGGCGGGCTCTCCTGAAGTAAGCTAGCTAAATGAATTATTTCACACTCATATTTTCTAGCCATTTTTTTACTGCTCCAAATTAAACTACAATATAGAAGTTGACCATGATAAACTGCATCAACCATTAGTTTTACTGGATTGTGAAACATCAATAAAGAGGAACTACAATGAGACTAAAACATAGTATGAATTACTCTATAGATAATGTGAAGTACAAAAATATGACTTCAGAAAGACTAACTTCAAAACTGCATTTACTATAGTTATACAGACTCCATAAACACATTTGAAAAATCATGTTACATCAATTGAAGCTGACACCCTGGGATCCTTCAAGAAGCTGCTTGATGAGATTCTGGGATCAATAAGCTACTAACAACCAAACGAGCAAGACAGGCTGAATGGCCTCTCGTTTGTAAACTTTCTTATGTTCTTATAATTTAAGCTGTTAAAACAGCATCACTTTACTGTTATGTGTAACAGTTCCCACTCATTTGATCTGGAAATTTCAGATCACTCGGTGCACGCGTCAAACTAAAATTTACCAGACTGACATAAAGTAACAGTGAATATAATTATTTGTACTCCTTTTTTTGATCGCATATACACAAATACATTGAATGTATCCAATATATATTAAAATTACTTTTTTTTGTCATTTTTTTATTCTAAAAGGTATTCTTAATTGTAATCATTGTTAATATTAAAAGTACTATGCAATATAATTATCTGTGCTCCTTTGTTTGAATAGCATAAAGAAGTAGATTTTTTGTGTGCATTTTAATGTGCATTTTCCTGATTTTAAAAATAAAAAGCAGCAACAACACAATTAAGGACTGCTTCTCCTTGAGCGTTGCTGCAAATTGGAACGAAAAGGCCTTATAATTAGAAGCGGTTTCTTCTCAAGTGATGTATTTGTCTGCTAATTTATTTTAGGAATAAAAGGATATCCAACTGGGCTGCGTAATTTCGCATTTGTGTTTTCAGCTCGACAGCCATTGCATACAAAAGAAAAGTTAATTCTTCCACCTCAGCAGATTTTTAAAGCACTTGAAATTAAAAGGATTTAGAATTTCAATAACATTACCTTTTCTGAAGGTCAAAAACACTTTTCTCAAAGACTTCATTTGATATACTCATTTTACCAAAGTCAAGCAGCTCTGTCTGAGTCAACTTGAATGGAAATACAATGGCTGCTAAAGAAAACGGGAGTGTATACCGTATTTTCTACACACATCCATCCCCTGTGCTCTCATACAGTTTTAATTTACATATTTAAAAAGCTTAAAAGACTGTGCTGAAAGGCACGATATTTCATTTAAAACCTCTTATCCCTGCAAGTACTTGAAGTAGCATGACAATTTGTTTGAGAGTGATTTAGTGGCACTGGCATACAGTTTTCAGGAGGAAGGAAGTTTGTGTCTCAACATGTTGTCAACAAGGTCTGCTTTATAATAAAAGTACAGTGCGCAGAAGACTAATCAATGGAGAAGCCTAGTAAACAGGCACCAATTCATTGCATTTCTGTAAAACTGAATATGATAGTGGAACAATGCAGCTTTAACAAACAGACAGTTTCACTGACAAGTACGATAAATATATAGAAAATCGTAATAATAAAAATGTACTTAGAAATGCCAGATATTGGGAGACATTATCTTAGGGAATGGGGAAGGAGATGAAATGCTTATAAATGCAGAAAATGAAATTCAACTCATGAAAATGATCTTGCAGGCCAGCGTAAAGCTTACAAACAGATGGTAGCAAAAGTCTCATTGTTATTATTAAATAATATATCCAATTAGTTAACTATATTATTTCTAAATAAAGTACATCTTTTCAGTAATGGGATAGTGAAGAAAAAGAATTTCCAAGTTGTAGTTTTTGTTGTTGTTTTTTAACTAATTGCCAAAACGTGCTGAGCATTTTTCTCCCCTCGTAATAAAGGGTTGCTTTGATACTTTACTGAAAGCCATGAAGAGACTTTTGGATTTTCCTTTCAAACAATTATGCAAAGAATGGTAATTGGAAACAGACCCTCAGCAGAAATAGTCATCGAATATAAAATAATCTTTTGGGCCCCCTCTTATGACCTTTGCATTGACATAACGATTCCCCCGACCCTTTGCATATTAGATTAATTCAATCTCATTCTGATATAGTCGGGCCTAATGTCTTGTAGTTTAAAACATATTATTAATACAGCATGTAAACAAACATTTAGACAATCTAGTACATTGTTTTATATACAAGATAGATATACTAGGGAAGGAAGTGTGGAAAGATTACAGTTTAACTCCAGCAAACTTTTACACAGTATGTATTCAGCAGTTTAAGAACCATGTTGATCACTGCCATTTAGTCCCAAGCCTCTCTCACTGGCAGCCAGTTGAGACCATACAATTTGTTTTATTTGTGACCAAAGCTGAATTTAAACCTGCAGGCCTGCAAGCGAAAGGCCAGTGAATGAACCAGTGTGCCAACCAATCCCAGTACCCTCTCTCCTATTTGTTTACGTCTACTGTAAGCAATAGAATGCTGATTAGAGGGCATTATCGTCTGGTAGATGACCATGTGCGGAAGATTAGAGGTGTACAATTAAAGTATTTTTTTTTTGGTTGCTATAGAAACTCTAAATTTGTGGGTGGTTGGTTGTGTTGTGGTGGATGTTAGTGTGGCAACCATTTAAAAAGTTTATTTGAGCCAGATATTGTGATTCGAATTTTAAATATGGTGTCATATTAAATGATGACAGTCCACAAAAGCCTAGTCTTTAAAGGGTTAATGCAGACCAGTAATACTTTTCAGATGCAACAAGCTTTCCTTTATGTACCAAAGGGCATTTGACTTGATACACGTATCAAATCCAACCTGAAATCCCTCAGTGTCTGTTAATTGACTCTGACCTACCATCTGAAGGATTGTACATTTGTCAACAGTGTTCAGGCAGGCCTAATTCTCTTCACTGTGCCAGGGTTTTAGACACTGAGTTTGAAAATACTGGTTATTCATAGATGGTCACAGTTTAACATTATGTAGCAACAGTCTGAATTTAAAATAAGCCTATCTTTCTAGCTTCAGTTTAGGGGCATAACAGTTCAATTCACTTGAACTTGAGGACTCAGTCCAGCAGCTGTGATCCCAGACAACAAATCAATGGGGGATGGGCTCTGTAAAGGCAAATGACAACTTGTTGGGGTCATACTGCCATCTACTGGAATGAACCAACACTGAATGTTGGCACAAATAGATATGGTGGTTGTGTGCTATGATTTTTAAACTATTAATATTATATAATTGGACTGATAAACTAAGAGATGCTGTTAGATTTAAATGCAGCCTGGGCTAAATTATTTAGACAATTTGTTAAATGGCCAATGTTAGTTTGAAATGTTCTTTCTGGGGTCCTAATTGTGTAGTGAGGTAAATTTTGTCTTTACAAGTTGTTCCTACTTGCACGGTTAATTTTAAATATAAATACGTTGTTATGTCTTACCCTTAAGGATACTAGAAAAAAAATTGTCATTGATAAATACTGTCACTAATTGTACTGGCAGCTTTTAGTTTGTGTAAAGTAGATGGCAGGTCATTTAAAAAAGTTTTTTTGTGTGTGTCTGCACAAAAACTTCTAAATCCTATAGAAAATGGATCATATTAGTATCTCTAATACCATTAATGTTTTGTGTGTGAGTGTGTAATAATACTGACAGGAATTAGCCAAGTTTTTTGTCTCAACTTCTTTTCTTACAGTTACATATTTTTGTTTGCTAAAACAGTTTTTCTTTCTTACTTTGACTCAGGTAAAGTCTATTTGTTCTTCCATAGAAATACCCAATACCCAAAGTGCTTTTGTCATGTAAAAAAATTGTGCTTGGTTGTCCTGATAAAAATGCTTATATAATGGACATCTGGATTTGAGCATTTTTAAGGTCTGAAACCAGAAGTCCTCATGTACAACTCTACTGCAGATGATGTCCCAGATGATGATCTCCAAGCTTTTTGATCAGATGTTGGTTAATATTAACTTTTGCAGTGGTTGTAGCTGCTCCGATTCTGATTGAGTAGGCAGAGTATTGAGAAGCTGGTAAGTGAGCTCTTGCAGTAGGTTCAACAGGTGGCCAGAAAAACATTGACGGGTGACTTGTACTTAGTTACAAGATGAATAGAGGCGATGAAGAAAGAAATGGATGTCGTGTTACTAAGTATTTAGTGATAGCAGAATATGGACATAAGGGAGAGTTTGTTTGGTGTAACTGAATTTGGTTACCCTCTCGCTTGGAGTCTGTTTTTGAAGATCGTAGCTGAAAGGTAAAGCTGTTCCCTGCTGTGATGCAAGATGACTGATGGAGTTGCAGGTGAATTCTCCACATCGCATGAATCCAAAAAAGAACATGATAGCATGCACTTCATTAAAATGTCCTCATAGGGTGTGAAGCAATCCTTCCTTAGAATCTATATTAATTTAAGGATATTGTCTGATATAATGGGCAGGCGTTTCAAGGTTGGTGGAGGTTCTGATTTTTGGATACATCAGAGAAGAAGTTTTATAGATGGTGGGCATGGAGATCCAGATAGACAAAGCAGTAGGTTATAAAGGCAAGCACGTGATTAAGTTTGAATTCTGTCAGTGAAACTGAAGACATGGCAAGAAAGATATATAGGCTGCCCAGCCTGATTTATAGGAGGCTTTGGTAGATGTAGCTATAGAATTGGCCATGTAAGATCTTGCTGAGTTGAGGCTGTGAGGATCGGCTGACCGGTTTATGGAATTTCTGAAACTGAAACCGAAAGAGAGCGTCCGCTATGGGATTGAGAAGACCAGGCACATGAGTTGCTTTAAAGAGAAAGTTACTGTTAATAGATAACCAAGTGAGGCAGCTGAGCAAGCTATTTATGAGTGGTGTTTTGGGTCGTCCTTTATTGATAATGGCTACAGTAGATTGGTTGTCACAGTGGAAGATGATGGATTTTGTTGACCATTGGTGCCTCCAGATGGAAGCAACTTAAACTATAGGATAGAGCTCATGTAGAGCAGAGGAACTTTGTTGAGGAGGGAGATCCCAGATTGGAGCTGGTCAGGCTGCTGCAAACCAATCCTAATGATGTGTCTGTGTACAGCTGGAGCTCAACTGATGAGATGATTTTGTCGTGTAAAAATTCTGTAAAAAAGAGATCCTCATCTTCAAGTCTGCACAGCTAGAGCTGGATAGGTTTTAACATGATGGCGAAGTTCACTAACAGATTTAGCAATATCCAGCAATCGAGATATTAAAAATAAATACAGCAAACATTTGCCTTATTGACGCATTACCGGCTACTTTACACTGCATTTAGGAACCTGGCAGCCGGTTTAGTTTGCTTCTGGTAAATGATTGAACACTTTGCATACAGCTACACAATTTCTTTAAAATGAAAAATACACCAGCTGCATTAAAGATCGGAAAAATATTTCTGCTAAAGATCACTCTGTCCAGTACAAGAAGGGGACATTTCACATGTCTGTTGTTATTTTTTTACATTTACTTGTGTTTTTATTTTGTTTGACAATTCACTGATGGTAAAAAATACTTTAGAATGTCTTTGTCTTTATAAGCTGTGCATAAAAAATGAAATATTGTACAATTTAGCATTTACTGTTTTCCATGTAAGCATTTAAATATTTAGAAACATTTGTTGCATATTAACTCGAGAGAAAATTATACATTTTTAATGTGACAATGATATTTCTTTCTTCTGCTTTAATAAATATAATAAATAGACTGTGAAACACCATTAAACAAGCCATTTTTTATCATGAGATAAATACAGTACCTATGAATATCTCCTCCATCAGCACACAGTTCCAATGATTGCCCTCTCCTCCTTCATTCAGGTCTGAGCAGGAATGGTTAGCAGTAAAGCATTCTCAGAGCAGGTTGGGTGCACAAAGAAAGAAAAGACAAGGGTCAAGATCATAAAACTTCTTTTTAAAAGCTGATATAAAAATATATATAAATTAGAACCTTACTGTCAGTGGAAATGATTACTAGGGTCAAGAGTACAGTTCTCAACAAGAATGCCTATCAGCATGCACCAGACAACGGCCTGGCCAGTAGAACATGTATGTTAACCCTTGGGTGTAATTCGGGGGACGGTAACCAGGGCTCCACCTCCTCCTATCCTCCTATCAAACAATCTAGACTCCCTCTTTAAACCCCTCACAGCCTATGCTCTCTCTCTTGCATTTCCTCCCTCCTCCTCCTCTGTGTCGGTCCCCTCGGGAGGGATAGTGAGTCTCACTTCCCCGTCCTGGAGTTGGTAATACGCAGGTTCTTCGAATGGTCAGAGGGGACCACCGGCCAAACTATTCTTTCACAGCTCATGTGCTATATCTTGCCTCAAGACGAGAAGGCTCTTTCTCTATCCTCCTGCCCTCTTACCTTAGTGCTCGAGTCCCACAACTAACAGTCTTCTATGTTTTCAGACTCTTTTCTCTTTTCTTTCAAGGTTCCGAAACCGTTCCATCCTCTGACGGAAATCCAGCTTGCCGGGCAACTCTCATTAACAGCTCTCGAGTACCCAACTGCGGGGCAATGCCTATTAACAGCTTTCGAGTACCCAGCTGCAGGGCAATGCCTAGTAACAGCTCTTGAGTACTCAGCTGCGGGGCAACGTCTATTAACAGTTCTCGAGTACCCAGCTGCGGGCCAACGCCTATTAACTGATCTCGAGTACCCAGCTGCGGGGCAACGCCTATTAATGGCTCTCGAGTACCCAGCTGCAGGGCAACGCCTATTAACAGCTCTCGAGAGTCAGAGTTTCTGTCATTTCAGGGGCCCGGTAGACCAACACGTCTGGCCTCAAACCCTTCAAGAACGCTCCCCCATCTCTCCCCATACACGTTCCTAAGCACTTTTACCCCTGAAGCCACGCCTCAACCTCTATGCACACGACGCCAGTCCTGGCTTCCATCCTGTGAATTAATCAAGTAAAGACTTTTTGAGAGGAAACATTTCTGTTTTTCCTGGGGAAACCTTGCAAGTGTGACCTTGTGCTTGTTCATGTAGCAAGTCAACAAATACACAAATCAGAAACATCTTAAGTAAGAGTAACCCCACAAGCCTATGTACTTTATGAATGTTGATTTGAGCCACAGATTTTCAATGACAAAAGAGAAAAATATAATTCTTGTAACTTGTCTTTCATGAGCCTGTATTATACAAATATTTCTAATATTGTTCTCCTTAGTATAAGTCTGAATGACATTTTTCATAAGTATAACATTCTTTACAAGCAAAACAGACCTGAGTGCCATGACAACAGCATTACAATGTTGTTAATATTCTATCAACCAAGAACGCCTGTGAAATATTCATCTAATAACAGAGATAATATCATAACAACAACAACTACTGTACTGTAATTAAAAAAAGGTTAGTTAACGCTTGTTATTGCTTTTTTGAATGGTCTGGTATTCTTACAATTGCAATTCGATAACATTGGCACAAAACAAATGTCTTTGGAAACTATTTCAGCCCTTTTTACTAAGCTTTTTTTTGCTCAACTATTTTTCATGTCTCTTGTCAGTGATCCAATCTATGTTGACTTTTATCAAAATTGTTTTATCAGGGATTGGTTTACATTTTTGTAGACTAGAAAGTTTTTGCATTTGTGACAGATTTCCACATCATAGTACAAATAATTGCTGTGAATAGTAAGGTTTCCAGTGCATTGTATTTATTTTTTAAAGAATGTATTTCGGCATCATACTACTTATTTTTAATATGGTAAGCCAGTGTGTGTGTGATAGTACAGTGCTACAGCTGTGGTCTATGAGACCATTGGAAAATACACTAAGGTCACAAATGTCCACTTCCTGGTAAATCAATGAATAAAATGAAAAATGCTTTAAAAAATAACAAAGGACCTAGCTCTATGGTTAACAGCATTCCCATCAACATGGAGAGTCAAATTACATACTGTCAAGACCGACGACATTCATCTCACAATGGCCGTAGCTGCCACAGAGGCAACAATACCAATAGCACTGTAAGAAATTCATCATACCTCATCTCTGTTTTTTCCTTATCATTTGATTTGAATTTTGAAATCTCAGGGTCCCATTCCACTTTAAATGGGTATTGTCGATTCATAGCATGTTCATAAACAAAGGTTATTTTTGTTAAGCTGGCATACCTTCATAAAATAGTGTGCTAGTATTCACACAGCAGGAATTGCCTTTTCATTTGGATTGCGTTTTGTCTTAAAGATTTTTACTTTATATACATTTGTTGTGTTTTTTTTTTCCTTTTCAGTTAATTCAACATTTGATTATGGTTTTGTTTAGAAATCATTTTAGATATGTTTACACTTGAAATCATAAAAAGCCTCATTTAAAATATCCATGCCTTGGTTGATTATTGAAATAGGAGTACATTCTTTTTTTACCGTGCCCATATGTTTTTGTTTTATAGGAATTACTGAAATGCTTTTTTTTCTTTTTTTTGTTGCTGCTATTCAGTTGTAGTTGCCTCCCATAAACAAATGTGATGTAGGCTAGATCATAAGTTGCCTTATATTAGTAAGCACCATCTAAGCACTGCAGTGTATTGCCAGCAAAACAAAAACAAACTTCAAAAAAGTGGCAGATCGCTGCTGATCTTCATTAATCTATGGTACGGAACTAGAACTAAAGAGAAGCTCCTGAACTCAGCTGAAAGCACCTTAACACTGACTTAGAACAAAATGCGATGATAACTGCTCAGAATGATTGAAAACACCATACAAAGTAAGAAGACATTAAAAATAAAAATACTATTTTATTGTTAAAGTATACCATCATTACATGTGGTATTACACTCCACTAGGCTTTAATCATAGTACATATTTTTCTGTATAATCAGTTTTGGCCGACAACCCTAAGGAATTAAAAAGTGTCTTTCTTTAAAAGAATGCAAAAATACTATCTTTCTTTAGAATGGAGGGATTTGTTGTCAAATAAAGCTTGTGTCCAGTACAATTAGTGTGTGGTTTGCTGCTTCACTTCAAGAATAAGTAGTGGGGTTCCATAAAATCTAGTGTTACACATCCCCAGGTGTTGCTACAACTGTTTAAATAACGTCCTTGTAATTTTTCTTTTTATTGTTAACATCTTGACAACTTTTTTACACTTATAACTTTAAAGTGCGTTTCAAAGCTCTTTTCAAAATGGCTGCTCTAGAAAGTATGGACACTGACCATATTTTTTTCTTGAGCTGATGAAGCCCTGACTGACTCAAAATATACAAAGCATGACAGTTCCAGGGAAATTTACACACACATCTGTAATTCTATGGTTGGCATCACTCCACCTGCATATTCAGTGTGTTTTCCAATTGTGGAGCACAACCATAGTATCAGAAGGTGGTATAACCTGATATATGTGCAGTGGGTTGCTTCAAAAACAATATGGAAGACGACAATCCTAATGAATTCATTTTGTGTTTTCTGTAGCTGCTGTGGTGTACAAGCCAAGGTAACTGAATAGATCTGTCATCTCGATTTAACAATCCAGCAGTAACCTGTGCAATAAATGGACATGGTTGCTTAAATCATACTTGCTACAGAGATCTCTGAAAGGAACCTGTGACAAGACTGCATTAGTTATTTTATCAGTTATTTTAACTATGACAAGTAAGCCATAGTCACAAGCTGTTCAAAACTTCAAACTGGTGTTGCTTTATTGTTTCTCCTTTTCAACATGAAATTAAAGTTTAATTTCTAATTAGGCCTAATATATATGGAATGATCATTCAGCAGTGCCAGGCTACAGAGGGAATATTTACAAATGGCCATAATGACACATTGAACAACACTGGTTAAGTGTACGTTTACATTGTTTTGGTTGGATTTGTGGTGCTGCATAATAAACTAATAGCTTTCTGTGCTTCCATTGGCTGAAAAGACAGAGCATTGTATACATTTTTGCAACACTTTTATAGATGTATATACCACTTATTTAATTAGTCCCAGATAAAGATGCAGTCCTAAGTTTGGTAGACAGTGTGACCAATAGCACTGGCTGTTAATTCCCTAAATATGTTTTGAAGAGGTTCTGAAAGCAGCTTGCCAATAGGAAACAGGTGTAAAGAAATATGACATTGATTGTAGTATAAACTAGTCTCATACTGAAAATAATACCTTAAATGCCTGTGGTTTATAAGGCAAGTACTGTTGCAAAAGTTGTTTATTTCTGTTGCTCTGGTAAAGAAGACAGCGGTATGACAAGTGTCACACCTAAGTACATTCGATTATCCTTGGTTTATACAAGGTACCCATTCACAGTTGGCCAGACTGTGTGGTAGACTTCTTACGAGGCCCCTGAACCAACATGTTTCTTTCGCCTTTTAAATACACTTATAAATAAACCCTTTAACATTGCTAAGTGACATAGTGACATGTCCATGTTATTTTTAGAGCATGTTATCGTGTTGAAAAAAAATAGTAGCAACGGATAGAATTTAGTATGTTAGAGCCTTCATTCAGTTTCTGGTCGTTAAATAATATTTCTGATACTGCAATGTGGGAGCTATACAAACATGAGCTCATGCTTAACATGGTCATTTTTGACTTTTTAATAATGCTAGCACGTTTGGCCGTTTTTCTAAACTGCATCAATTAAATGGTAATGACCGTGACCACATTTAGAGGACCTAATATTTATTTTTATTGCATGCCTTGGTTTTACCACTGCATGTCAAAGTGTTAGTACCTGTGAACCATGAATTAATCTCAAATCAACAATAAGTTAACTAATTTATTGTTTGTTTGTTATTTTTGTGCAGGTCTTGTTTACAGTATTGATGTTAGGTGTGTTTGGCAATGTTATGTCAGGTTGATGATTGTTGTAAATGGGATGCAATTACAGTTTTAGCCAACTTGTTTGGTATTACAAATTTAATAAAAACATGTTGGACTATTAGAATTGGCATATAATCTACAACTGAATTAAAAAAAAGCAACAATCATTTTGACAAAATATATTTGGCATTTTATACTGCACATTTGATCATATGATACATCAGACTAAATCTCTTTAGCATGGTTGACACCTTTCTTTTTACTTGCGTAACAGCTATATAGAAATAATTTCCCAGGCTAAAAGTGTTCTGTTATTGGGTTGTTTGGTTGTCACTTTAGGCTAAATGCAGAATTTAAATATGTATGTAAGGCAACAAAATGTGATCTGGAACAAAATGTGACTGGAACTGGTGCATCCATGAACGTAGGAGTGGTCGGTGAAGCGAAGGACATGATTGGGTTAGAAGCATGTCCTTCAAGGTGTTAACAATGTTGGGTCGCTCCAGCCCCATCAGAGAAAGTGTAATAAAGGAATTAAGGAGTTTTCACCTGGGAGATTAGGAGCTACATATTCTTGTCAGTGTCAGTGACTGAGGCAGGAGAACTGCACCCCCACTAACACACGTTACTATTGCCCCTTAGTACAGAACCATCGAATTGCCACATCAGCTTTACCAGGTGTAAAAAGTTTGTTAGAGATATAATAAAAGATACATTAAAAAGGGACACTATAGACAATGCTCTGTGAGTTTCACTTTTTCATTTTAATTGTTGTAAACCATTCA
Source organism: Acipenser oxyrinchus oxyrinchus (assembly GCA_030684275.1). Lineage (NCBI taxonomy): Eukaryota > Metazoa > Chordata > Actinopteri > Acipenseriformes > Acipenseridae > Acipenser > Acipenser oxyrinchus. Next base: position 26,853,444 of record CM060249.1, on the reverse strand, counting down.
CACCACTCTTTGACTCAAGTGTTAGAAAACTATTTTATTAAATTATTTTGTCTTTAGACTTGATTTATAATTGTAGTAACAACTTCAGATGTGGATATTCTCAGACGGTAAAGACTTTCTTGTCTACTAAGTATCACCAGCATTAACTTGGGATGCTCTAATGCTGTGCTTGCCTAATGATAATGGTTGTTTATTTTAGATTTTATTGCTTAATAAATACTTAGAAAGTGCCCTAGGCAGCTATCTAAACAGCTTTACCATTCTGCATTAAGCAAGGAGGAATGCATCTTAGTGGGGAATAGGATGAGTCATAAACTGAGTCTTTTTGCTCAAAGCTACAATGTTTAATGTTGCAAAATGCTATAGCATTGAACGAACCTAGAATTTAAACAGATATGTAAGGTAACAAAATGTGATGTGACAAACTGGTGCAAGTATAATTTGAACTGATGTGAGATGTGACAAAAGACCTGAGTGACAGAATGACACGATGCAAGGGTTAATAGACCTAATGGATAAGATGAGCTTGCCTTACATGCAAAAAGTACAAATAAGTCTCACCTTTTTGTGACGCCATTTTTGAATTCCCTTCGAGCAATTTGGTTTTATATGTAGTTTTCTTTTAGGATGAGAAATTCTCCTTCAAAATTCAAATGACACAATTAATATTACATTATGGGAGGGGATATTTAAATGTGTATGTCAGTGTTAAAATTCAACCTTGTGCAAAGACTGATATCGTTGAGCTTTCTTGAACTGAGTTTACAAGAAGTTTTTAGGTTGTGTTGAAGAATCGCAAGTGCAGCCTGCCTCATTTGGCCAACATTATTTTGTTTTTTTAAGTGAGAAAACAAAACAAAACAAAAACCCAGATATAGTATTACACCCAAAAAAATCCATAAGGTAGCGTATTGTACAATCCATGTATTATTTGACAGCATATATATGTTTATACACATACACATCGCTCCAGATAAGGTTTTGGGTCATTGAGTAATTTACTCTCTGATTTTGACAATGTATCCAATTTAGACTCACTGTGAGTAAAATGTATTTTGGGTGAGTAAAATGCAAAATTAACTTGAAGTCATGAGTACTTTCAATAAATATTGTACATATTTTAATGCTAACTTATGTGTTATGCATTAACTACAGCCTTACATTTTAACTGTAATGTTACTTTGAATAACAACTTAATTTACAACTGTTCTACATGTAGACACTTGGCTTTTCTTATTTTCCATCTGAAAAAATCCAATAATGTCTTTTTTAGCAGCCATTTAGTCCTGCCCTAATAATATTAAAGTCTGGGAAGTTGCTACTCTTTATGCGTTCACCTCGAGTTTCCGAGTATAGTTGTTTTCTGCCAAATCTTCCCTTCTCAGTCACTTGTGCTCTCCCTTTCCAAGTTGACAGACATGCTCCCTAAAACTGTAAAAAACCCACACAAATTCTGAAAATATTTTTTAATTGTACTGATACAGCACTAATACAAATATAGAAACGATAATATTGTATTCCTTATTGATCGCCTTGCTATATCAATATAAAGCATCCCCATTCTCTCCAAACATAGAATATTATTACTATGAAACATAGTAACCCATGTATGCTCTATCAAAAAATGTAATTGCCCCTGACCTTTGACCTCTCCTAAAGATCAAATGTAAAACTGGCTTATAACTCCTGTAAGTCATTATTCTGTTAAGCCCCACATTTGTCTTTTTGAACAATTTCATGGAATCTGATTTATAAAACAACTAGACTACAAAGCACTATCATTTTAAGAGTCTCCTGTGAATGGCAGTAATTTTAAATGTTGAAAAAATTGTGTACAAAAAAAGAAAGAAAAAATTTACCCAATGAAGCAGACTCTAAACCGCTCCTACTGTATGTTTTTGTATTTGGGCAAAGAAGCTTGCCAAGGCTACTTTCAGAAGATCTCAGTTGTTAATAAAGAATTGCTTGGTACGGCCTTTAGTTAGAAAGTCACAAATGGGATCTTCACTGCAGGAGTCTTGTGAACATATGGTCTAAGACCTATTTTGTTCTGAAGTCAATCCAAAAATATGAAACTTTTACACCTGACCCTGTTGTAGCGGTTCAGTTATAAATTATCTTAGGGATGAGCAGGAATGAAATTCAAACAGGAACAATTTTCAGCTGCTAAGATATTGTGTAGTACATCTAATAACTAATGATATTTTTGAAAGCAACGCTGAATGTTTAAAAGAAAAAAAATGGTTATGAAAGATTGATGACTATGCTAAAACCTGCAAGCTACCACTGTGGACAAATTACTACACTGCCCTTGTGGGTAAATATAAAACTTGGCAGCTCACACCAGTACATTATTGCTTTCTTTGATGTTGACCAGGTAATACAAGATTTAAGCCACCAATTTGCATTAGTCCGGTTTCCTGACCGCTTCCTCCATTTACATGAAACAATTGGTCTTTCTACCTTTGCAGAGGGTCTCATTAATTGCTTTGACAATGGTTAAAAAATTACATGTTCAATCCCCTGCTCAACAGTTTTTTTGTAGTTGAAATCAATATTATTCACCTGTCCTTCGCATGCTTTTTACACACTGAGGTCATCATCATAATTTTACCAAACACAGATAGATTCATAGGGTAAACTCTTTAGCAATACAGCAGAGAACTGTAACCAGAATAAGACTTTTGAGATACCCCTGTCTTTACATTGTTCACAGCTCACATGACCTTCTGCTAGTCAAGAGGCACACTTTCTGATGTGAGATGATATCTTACTCAGTTATGTATGCATCTCATGCTGGGAGCACAGCTCTCAAAAATATCAAGAAAATTGCCAAAACATTTGGAAAAGAGATTAAGAACATGCTTTATAATAAGTTAATTATACTGTCAATGCCATGCTATGTTTTTAAAAGACAAAGAAAGCAGGAAGCTAATGGTAAGTGTCCTCATTTTGTCTTACTTTAAATAGTGCAAAAAGTTTAATGTCTTTGCATATTGTGTTGCAGTTAATTAAAAAAAAAGCCTAATAACTATAGCCATTTGGAAAATGAATGTAGTTTAACAGGAGTGAACGTGAAATGTTAGTTTTGACATACAGTATACCAGCACATATGCTTTTGTATCAATAGACCACTAGAGCAGGGGTGCGTTATATGTCCCCACGTGTTGCTACAACTGTTTAAATAACGTACCTGTCATTTTTCTTTTCATTGTTAACATCCTGACAACTTTTTAGACTTTAAAGTTTGTTTCAAAGCGCTTTTCAAAATGTTCGCTCTAGTGCACTGGGGTTTGAGATCTGTCCTCTAAATCACTGCAGGAAGAGCGATAACTGGTGCGGTGGCATTTCTGTTCCTTAACACATCATGGATCATTATTGCAGTGTTACCTGTGTGACAATGTGGGCAATAATCCTTACACTATAAGTGCACTAGAGCAGCTATTTTGAAAAGACCTTGAAACATACTTTAAAGTTATAAGTAGGCTTGCTACTATTCGATTTTTTTATTTTTTTGCTAAATCTACGATTAATATAAACATTTATTTTTGAAAGAATTTACAGTTTTTTTTCTATGTTTATTTTTCAATTCAACCAGAGAATGGGTGAAATCGACCTTTATGCTTTAAAAAAAAAAAAAAGACTTTTTATGCCATTGAGAAATGTCTCATTTAGTGAAACCCGTTTATCATATTCAACATGCAATATAACCATGGTTACCAACATTCTAATTGAAATAATGTTTGGTTACAGCAGAGCTATACCTTGTAAAAATAAAGATCCTACACAAATTAAAAAATGCTCTCAGAACAAAACATTAGACAGATGAACAGAACTTGCACTTATTATTCAGAGTCTGAGCTCCCCCCTCTCCTGCTTCAGCACAGCTGGACTCAGGGTCACTGGAAGGCAAGGCAGACCGGCCCACTTCATCCTGACGCACAGAGACTTCAGCTGTCAGTCAGGGTACTGTGCACAATATTCATTAAGTGTTTTCCCCTTGCCACGATTTTCAAATCAAACGAGTAATTGTCACTGTATACCTATAGCAAAAGCTTACACATTAACCCACTAATTTCAATGACAGGCGCTGTAGCTGGCAAATGAAAGTGCACAGTGGGTGCAAGTCTTGATGATTGACAGTCATTTAAATGAATGAGAGCATTCTAGTACTGCTTCAGTCAACGATGTCAGGACAGTGTGAAAGTGACAGGGACAGTGAAACTACAGTACTAACCAGACCACTGTGATGACTGACAGCGACCCCTAGCCATTCAGAGCGGAACAGAGATGGGACAAAGTAAGCATAAAAACTACACAAACTAAAGGTGATTTCTAAATGATTATTTTTGGTATGAAAATTTAAAAAATAGCAAGTGGTATTACTGACGTTTATCCTATATACATTTATTTCAGTCAAACTCATATTTCTGGGGAATTCGACTTTTAACAAACTTTACCGATTAATATCAAAAAGTGGCAAGTCTAGTTATAAGTGTAAAAAGTTGTCAGGATGTTAACAATGAAAATAAAAATTACAGGTACATTATTGTGACGGAAATATAATGAGTTCTGGTTGTAAATCTCCCTCTCGACCTGTGAGGATACAAAGTAGCGAAAGGGAAAGGCTTTGGACAGGTTGTCCTGACAGTTCATTCCCTGGGTCGGGAAGTCAATCAGCCTGGAAAAACACAAGACTCCAGTGCGAGAATGTATTGACCGGGAAGGTAAACGAGGTAGCAGCTGCAGGCAATAGAAACAGCTGCAATCGTTTGCCAAGGGGTCATGCATAATCGCATAAAAGGGGCTGGAGTATTGCAAATCTTTTCCTTCGCTTGGGTTTTTTTTACGTGAAAACTGGAAGGACCGGGAGATTTCCCCAAATAAATAACGAAAGGAGTTCGTGAGTGTTTTGTTTGTTTCTTTGTCTGTTTAGTAATTGTCTGTGTTTGTAATCACTAGACGGCTAAACACAGATCCGGAGCTGTAGCCAAGGGCCAGCACGAAACCGGATCATCACTGCACTACTGTCACGAATAAACTTTGTTATCAGCACTTGTTTCACTAATAGCACGTAGTATATTGTACCTCACCACAAGCACTGAGAGCACTCACTTTGGAACAGTGATCGTGTGTGTCTAATTGTGTGTGTTTTGTACCGTGTTTATTATTTGCGGGACTGCAACCCTTCGTTTTATTACTGTGCAATACACATTGTTGTGTATTGCCAGCTCTTTATTATTTACTGGCGGGTCATCAGACCATTGGATTATAAACCATTAAAACAATCATTTTCACCCGTACTTTGTTGTCTGTGCGTTCTTGGAATTACTGTATCCGCACTGCACCTGCTATACACCTGCTACCACTTACCACTTTGCCACAATTATTTAAACAGTTCTAGCAACACGTCAGGACATGTAATGTTATATTTTTCAGAACCCCGCTACTTTCTCTTAGGGTCTAGGTGGAGGTTTAATTAAATCAGTTAAAAAAAAATGAGTACAGGGTTGGAACACAGACCAGGAGTAGAAAGGGCCAACTTTGGCCACCCCTGCACTAGAGGCAGAACCTTCATAATTTCCAAAATTTGTTTTAATAAGGACAAGCACAAATGTAAATGTTTATTTGAATACTTTGTAAGCTGATGTAAGTTTTGCTACAGTTTGCCAAGTTTTGTGTTTTAAAATATGTTTATATCAATTCAAAGCTTTTGCTTTTTTATTGTATTTATACGTTCAAAAATTACAGGCAAAGTTTTTGAATGATAAGTTATTACTGTGATAATTTGTTAAGCAGTTTTTGTTTTCAAGTTTAGATGTGACTAATTGTCACATGGCTGGCTGAGTGGTGCCGTCAGATCCAGGAAATGAATGTTCAGAGACAGGACAGATGAGGTGAAATGATGAAAGCGCTGTTGTGCGGTTTATTATAAATAAAAGGTTTAAACAAACAGAAGACAGGACACGGCACTTGCGCCAAAATAAATAGACGAACAAAACGGACTAACAATTAAACAAACAGTGGACGGACAGACACACAAACACGGTGAGTAAATAAACAAACAAGTATCGTGCTGGTCCTACCAGCACGCAATAGCAATTGTTATCTTTAGGTCTCTCCTTCTCTCTCTCCCGTTCTCCACTCACCGAACACACAACCCCGAGTGAGTAAAACGTGCATCTATATATACTGTTGTGCCGGGATTCAATTACCAATTAATTATTCACTTGAATCCCAGCACGTGAATTAATTATGTGCAACCTCGTGCTCACATATTAAATACTTTAAAATGCACGTGAAGTGATGTGCCATCCTCGTGCCTAAATACAATTCTACATCTTAAATACACGTGAAACACAGACCCGTTTATATCCCGTGCAGCCATATCTATACACCAACATTAAACACACCACACGCAACATACAACACAGAAATGCACACAGGGGCGGAGCACATTGCCACACTAATCTATAACATTATTTGTATACCTGAGTTTATTTTGAACTGCATTCTCATTTAACTGTGAACCCTTAGGCTATCATGAAAACATCACAATAATTATTTTAGTATATGTACATAGTGGCTAGAAGAAAGGAAAAAATGAAGTTAATAATGAAGTGTTTAGATCTTCATTAATAGTTATTACACATGTCTCAGAAGTAGTCAATTACCATACAGACGATTTTTTTAATGGATATACTTTACTAGGCATACCTAGACACTATAACCTTTTATCAACAAAATGGCTTTGATAAGTGTCCAAATTCTGAATTATGGGAGTCAAAACTAGTTATATAGACTGTAGACTTCAATGAAACATAATCACATGGGACAGAAAGGAGAATCAAATAATACATCATCTATAATCTCTACACCAATATTCCTTTATTTCATACTTGCCAACATTTGGAAACTGTTCAGCGGGACGCTCGTCTCCGGGGGGGTCATACGCATCATACACATGGGAGGAGTCATGCGCATTATCATATAATAGACGTATCCCCCCCCAACTCAACACGACACAACCATCATGACATAATCAAGCATTCTTACCTTTGTATAAGTTATTGATCAGCAGATGTGTCAGCCGCACGAAGAGCACAGCGTGTGGTTTTCACTTACTAACTTTTCTACTGTGCAGAATAAATGATTTTTTTCTACAGGTAAATATCGGAACTTTCTTCCTATGCATCGGGATATGGGACATTTGCTAGGAAATCGGGACTGTCCTGACCATATACTGACTGTTGGCATGTATGGTATTTTAGATTTGCTGCAGGTTTTCTTGATAGAAGTGTAAGAGAAGGCTAAGAAATATCCTTCTACTGTATTTCAGAAGTCTAGAAAGTTTCCACTTTAATATCAAGCACAAAGGTGATTTTAAGGCTACACTTTTAAATAACTAAGTTGTGGTACAGTAAAGTGTAGTAAGGAAGACACACATCACAGTCAAATTATGGTAATCGAGGGCAGGTAAGCAAGTTAAATCAGACACATACAGCATGAACTTGGGAAATGCAAAGCAAACTTCATTAGGTATCAGAGCCTGTTGTTTAATTCTATCATCATTACAATATTTCTATCATTTGAACATTTAAATATCAGCAAACTAGAAATCTACCCTTTCCACCAAAGTGAAATTTGTAAGAATTCTATGTTGCAAATCAGTTATTGTCAAGGAATCACTATTATACATTACTGCATCATTTTTTTTTTTTTTTTACTCAATATATTTTCTCTGTCTTGATTTCCTCTCTTGGAAAACTTTGTTTTTCGTTATAATTCCAAAGTAAAAAAAAGATGTGATCATTTAAAAATAAAAATGATCACCAACTATTTATATTTTTATGGGGGAAATTTTTAATTTTATTTTTGGGGGGGGGGAAAGCATAAACATGTTGAAAATACTGGCTTGCACGCTGCTACAAATGTAACCAACAACCAGTGATAAATACATTTATATATGAAATGCTGACCCCTTTTATTTTTCTAGATTGAGGCCAGTCAAGCAGCAGAAAAAGTATTGTATTATTTATTTATTTATTTTGTCCCAAGGCTATTTTATACAACTATGTTTTGAACATATCCAATAATATCTTTGCCCTTATAACCCCCTGTTGGACTAAACACATGTCAGCTAAAACTGGTGTTGTTATAATCTCATTTGTCTTGTTAAGTTAAGATACATTTCCTTCAAGAGTGTTAAATGTAATGGATGGTTTTAAATGTTTAATTAAATAAAAAAAAACCTGACAATAAGTATGTAACATTTAACAGAAAGTCTGTTCTTTTCACTATATGAAACCATGAATTAAGACAGTGTTTTGCACTTATGGTACAAAGTGTCAACCAGATCATTATATTTTGTACAAAGCGGAATTTGGAGGACTATGTATTCATACTATGCTTTCCTTAGTTTACTGCGGTAACACATAGTAAAAGCTTTGCAAAGTATAACAGTGTAAGCATGGTAAACCATAGTCAAAAAGGGTGAATTACTGAAAAAAAAGAAATTACCAAGAAAGCATGTTTAACTGCAATTAAACCACCTCTTGCATCATCCATCTACCACCTAGAGGGGCGCCACCACACCCAAGCTACATTTCTCCGACTGTCCAGCAGAGGACAGTATACCTACCTCGCTACCAGTGCCCTCTAATGGAGACCTGGGAAAAGTTCAGAGAAAGGATTTAAACCAAAGGACATTCAATAAACAGTGACTAAGCCAAGTGTGGACTGATACTTACCAGTTCAGAACCCAAAAGTAGAACGGGTGATATTTACGGTTTCAAGAACCAGCCTGGGACTGTGTATTACTGAAAGGATATTAAAATTATTATTTTAGGAATTGATATTTGTGTGTTAAGCACAGACCGTGTGCTAAGTTGCGGCCCTTTTGTAGGAGCCTTCATGAATGTATGTGTGGAACTTTATTGGTTAATAAAGAACGCCTCACTTCTCTGAGCTCTGGTTTCCTGTCTGCTTCCTCTCCCAACCACCTGCACCACTCGTTTACCTACCAACCATGAACATGATCTTTCATGGTGGCAGTGGTGGGATTTCCGAAACTGAAGACTTCAAATCTACAGTACCCATTGTGCAGTGTGCAAGGAGTGGAAGGAGGAGGAGCTACGTGAGATGTTAAAGTCTGTGGTACATACAAGTACAGTGCAACAAGAGACTAATGCAACCACCATATATATATATATATATATATATATATATATATATATATATATATATATATATATATATATATATATGAATTAGTGATTGGAAATCTGACCTATGATTGGTTAAAACCTCATCATAGGAGTAAAAATAGATTGAACTAGTGCCCTAACATCCTTACACCACCGGTCAATGGTCTTCGTCTGTCATGATTGGTTCACATCACTGTCAGTCACTTTTTCCCCTGCAATCTTCACAAGAGAAAATGGCTGAAAACTGATTCTGTGAGTTAAAAGAAAATGAATTACAAAATACTAGAAAATAAAGATGCTTCAAACAATAAAATGGCAATTTAAAACATCACTCTCACTGTTTCCTGACTCTCTGAAATTCAAACAAATTCAACTCAACGAAAAAAAATATGATGAGTGGGATATAAACTGGATTACGCAGCAGTCGGCAAACTAGACAGAGTCAGAGAAAAACATTGCCAACTATATGGTGTGGACTTCAAAAACATTTTCTATTATTTATTTATGTATTTGTTATGTATTTACTTATGCTGTATCAACTATATTTAAACAAAATATATAACTGAATATTTATTTTCGTATGCTGTATCAGCTATATTTAAACAAAATATCTAAAGTCGTATTTACCATCCAAACTTGCCTCACTTATTTTCTTGACCGATTCATATATTAAATATGTACGGCAAACTCAGCCATAGTGGAAAATTAAATGTCCCCTGGGAAGACTATTGTTACCTCCAGGGTGCAATTATAGCCCCCTGTCGGTAACAATAGTCTTCCCTCGGGTCAATAATTTTCTACAATAGCCCTCCTCTCCAGTCCATATATATATATATATATATATATATATATATATATATATATATATATATGTAGATAGATATACTGTATCTCCAAATTGAAAGGGACTGACAAAGTGGTTCTAATGGTAACTGGGGGTCAGTGCCCGGATGAAGGAGGATCATATCTGAAGTATTTGTTTCTTATCACATTTTCTCAGCTGGGTGGAACAACCGGGTCTTCCTTGCTGTACCACTAAATGCATGTGTGTTATACTCAGCTACCAATAATCTCTTCCTGCAGTTTACACTTATATTCTGGCCCTGCTCAGTCCATTTCCTACTAACCTGCTCTAATATTAACAATAATTACTTGCCCTTAATCAGATAAGAAATAACCCAATAATAATATAAAGGATTTGTTTGAACAGGACCCTCCCAAATGAACTGTAGCAAAACAATATACCTACTGGGTGGACTCTCATTCTATGTGGACTAGTTCCCACTTTGAAATCAGGGAAGTATATCTTATTGACGGATCAGACACAATTTAACTTCCAGGGAACGATTTATGTTTGGAGGAAGCCGGGACAAGAGTTTACATCTTAGCGCTTGAAACAGACTATAGCATGTGGGTGGTAACGGAAAGTCAAGTTCTCATATTTTGGCATTTGAGAGATCCATTTAATTGAGGGAAACAGGAATGGTACATATTCTTAAAAAAAGAAAACCTTAGAAATACAGTCTGAATCTCACCACATGCCCAGATGGATCTTTCAGCAGGACAATGCACACCGGCAGAGTGGCCAAGGAATATTTAAGTCACCTGATGTTAATACAGTGGAAAATCTGAAGGATATTATAGAATAGGCCATGAATGAACGGTGCTGCAAAAACAAAACAGAGACTGGATAACTCATCCACATGACATGGGCCAATTTACCTCTAGAAATTCCCTAGAAATTGGTTGGCTCCATGTTTTGTCGTTGCTTGGTCATTGCTATTAAAGAGTGGCCTTGTTAGCATTTTAAAATTTCAAGGTGATTTAATATCAAAATACACATGAAATATAGTGTCCAACATTTATTTTTCATTATTTGTGCCATAGTTTGATTTGTTTTCAAAATTGACATTCTTATTAGAAACAACATTGTTTGATGGAACAAAAAACATTATTTTGTCTTGAAATCTTTCTTGAGCCATCATGCTGTCCAAATATTGTATAGCCACAGTAAATGAAAGGTATATGTCTAAAAAAATGCCATGTGTTATTACATTTTTGTTTTTGCAATGTAATGAGTTTCACCATCTAAACATGATTTATCAATATAAAAATGTAAACAATTTAATAACGAAGCACTGCATTTACGCTATTTCAAGACGGGAAACAAGATAAAAATGAATTATATAAGGGTCATACATGAATGGACCAGATCCCTATAATAGAGGCCTAAATAACTTTTTTGAAAAAGCCCATTAATGTCAAATAATTCTAAAGCTTGTTACCATTATTGTGATCCATTGCTGAGGTCCAATCAAATTCCCTGAGCTTATTGTGATAATGGACTGTGCAGTTGATTTAAAGGTGACCTCCCCTTTGTATGCTTCCCACTTGAAAAAATAAAATAAAAACTAACTTAACTGTATTGAAATGTATAAATACATATTGTGTGTAGTGGAATGTTTCAAAATTGTGCCCATATGTTGAAGGTGAAGGATAGTGATCGAATTTATTTGCCGGAGTTAATAACCCCAATAGGAACTGGATACAGTTCACAATATTGGGCTGAATATTGTTCACAACATTGTTGAAGGTTGGAATGTTTCAGGATGTACCTGTTAACAAACAGGCAGATACACCCACTTGACAAGCATTTATCCTCCCAAGGTCAGTTTTATAGGATCCTGTAAGAATTCAACTTGATGAGATAAATGTGCAAGCCAGTGCTACATGGTACCCATACCTGCAATACATGTCTTTACAGACAGAAATGCAGACAGGTTAAGTTATGAAAGGTATATATCTAAAAAATACCATGTGCCCAATGTCAGTGTTAGAGGACTCAGATGCTGTTTGTATCCAAATAAGGCAAACTATGTACGAATGTAAAAATACAGCCAAACAGGTTCTAAGTTTAGTGTTCATTATTCCACAGGTAGATCGCCACAGCCAATTATCTAGCAAGTACAGTCATAACCACTCCATGGGACATTAATGCTTAAATTATTTCAAAACATCCAATAATTTAACTTCTGGGGATTAAGAACTGGTTCTCAAGTGTTTTTAGAAATAGTATGTTCTAAAATTCCATTCTCGAGTGCTATTTAAGGGTTAGCTAGTTTCCCTGTTTCCAATTTGAAATGTCCAGAAGCAAAAATAGAAATTTTGGAAAGATTAGACCCACTCTGTGTTATTACATTTAATGAACTAAAAGATTATTTTTCATTTTATATACAACAGAAGTACAATAAATGTTCTTTGACATACAATATGCATTATGATTTTAAATACATTTTTGCAGTTTTTTACAAATTCTAAAGTAAAATACTGATAATCAAAGCCTTTTTGTAAAATTAACATGATGAAGCTTGTAGAGATTCTATCGTCCTTTTAGAAATTTCAATGAATGTAAGCTTTACCCTTTTGAATGAGTGTAAGTAGTTTGTGAGCAACCATGGAAAAAGAGAGCACATCTAGCTGAAGTGGGAACCTTCTGCAATGTATGAAAGAGTGATAAAATCTAATGTAGAGGAATCTTGAGAAATGCACTAATTAATAAATAGCACAGATGCAATAAAAAATACAGTAAGTTACACTATGAACTATACTAAGTGAATGTAAAATAAGTAGAAGTGGATTTTGGTGGTGTTTTAGCTGTGTTAAATCCTACGTTCAAAAACTGTATGCATAATTGTGACAGAGAGCGAATGAATCCTAGTCAACAATCTCCCTCCCGATCTGTGAGGGTGCTGTCTAACAAGAACAGAGTGCCTCGTACTGGTAGGTCTGGCAGTTCATTCCAGGGTCAGTCGGAAACCAGCCATTCAGGAAGGGGGCGGAGTAACAATGCCCAAAGTCATCACCCTAAAGCAGTACGCGATGTGTCAGTCATGGATTGGAGGAGACCTACCGAACTAGTTATCGCAGGGGGCGTGACTAAAAGTATACTTGGGGATGTGATGATGTAATCTGTTCCTTTGATGTGGTTATGAGATTGTCCGAGGAAGGAAACAGACTGTGTAAAACGTATCGTGAGTGTTAAGTGTTTTGTTTGTTTGTGGAAATTAACTGTCTGTGTTTGTCACTGCTAGACGGCAAACACAAACCGGGAGCTACAGGCCAGCATCCCGGACTACACTGCACAATCGTCACTGAACTCCTGAGTTCTGTTTTTATTTATTTTTTTGTTATGCCATGATTTTTCATTTGATACCAAAATACATGCATTGTTTTTTTAACGGTGGAATTTCTCAGTCGTCGTATGAAGTGCATTAACTTTTATTCGGTAATTAGAATGTTCCATAACTTCTAAGTAATTAAATTTGAATTTATTAAACATTTGAAGTTTCCAGAAATTAGTTGAAGTCTATAACCTATTACCTAATGTTTAGATAATAGGTTATTCTTAAGCACATATGAATTTACACTGAGACAACATAACTGTATAACTATTCTTATATATACTGTGTTTCAGCATTGCAAAAACAAAAGTAAATTGAAGCACAAGAAAAAAGAACAAAAATGACTATGCTTTCTCTTTCAGTGTATTCAAATTAAAAATAAAAACATCTTACAAATAATAAAAATATAGTGGCAGGTCCTCAAAGGCTTTTGTAGAAATAAATCAACTGCATAGCTTCTTCCAAAACATCAACATACTTTACTGGAGTCAAAGTCTTCAAACCTGGCAGTGTGGGTGTCCTCTGTACAGTCTTACCTGCAGTGACAATGACACGGCGCCTCTACCTCCACAAGTTAGACTGCGGATAAGTATCAGTCCAATCCTTAAATTAGTTTCTGTCCGCTGTCGGAAAGTTACTATCAGTCACCATAACCACCATTTGTCTGTTAACCGAGCTTTGGGTCTACATAAACTACAACCCTGTCTCTGAGTTGCCTTTCACAAATGCTAAGAAAGAAAAAAAAAATTCAGTAAGAACAACAACAAGAACAACAAAAAACTAGAGTTGCCAGCAACTATAAGGCTTCCAAGGTACTAGCGAAGCCTTAGAATATGTGTTCCATAGTAAACATGGCCCTTTCTGCACTATCTAATGAGTAATGAGCCGTTTGACCGTTAGGAAAGGTCAGAGGTCACAGGCTAACATTATTTTATAGAGCAAACATGGGTTGCTATAAGTGTTCCACAGTAACTATGGCCATATGTGCACTCTATAAGGAGTTATCGACTACTTTCACTTTCGACCTCTGATGTCATAAACATGTCCGCCATTGATGAAAACCTTTTCTTTGAATAACTTTTAAAGAGTGACCATTCATAAACATGTACAACAAGTTTCAGAGCTCTAGCATAAGCGGTTTCGGAGGAGAAGAGTTTTGAAAATGACTAGAATTTTGCAGAATCCAACATAGCTGCCATTTTGCTTCAGGGTCAACTTCCCATAGGCATAGGTATCTACCAACATTTCAAATGGCGACGGTTTTCATTTTATGGGCTGTTAAAGATTTACCATTGCAGTGGAAGGAAAGAAAATAATAATAATCTCTTGAAGAACAATAGGCTTCCAGCCATTCTGCTTGGAAGCCTAATCAGATACCAACATCACAATAGTACTACTATTTTCTCCCAGAATAATTAAAACATCTACAAATAAAACATGCACAGCTGACACTTGTAATCTATAGTTGTATAGCACACCAAGCTATAAGCTATATTGTTAAACTAATTTGCTCTAATAATGTCTGCAAGAGGCCTAATCCATTTACAAACTGACAACACTCAGGGACCAACTACCGAGCTTACAGCTAACTTACAAATCTAAGACAGGAGGGCAAAAGGTCCTAAATGTTGCTGAACATGAATATATAGCTGTGAGCTATAGGACCAATTTAGTATACACCAGAACTTCTATTTAGTAGCTGATTTATTCCATTAAGAATAGTATTGATTCACATCTAACATTTGCTGTCATCCTTGATGTCAAAATTCAATGCACTTTGATTTTGGTACTGACCTTTAGTACATGTGCTCTGCACTCATTTCACACACTACTGTTAAACCATTAGTTTGATATCCACAATTTCCCGGTCTGACAAGTATAATTACATTTATTTGCATTTCATATATTTTAAATGTCTGTAATGTCTGAAGATACATTTAATGTTGTTTCTAAGTAGCATTTACACAAAATTGCAATGGTCTATTGAGATGTGAATGGTGCTTGACAAAAACATTCTCAGTTATGACACATAAGCATTTTTTAGAAAGATGAGTTCTGTATTCTTGTATATGATGAAAATGTATCTTGTGCAAACTGCAAAGTTTTACATGATCGCGTTTGTACTATATATACAGTTGTAGTCAAAAGTTTACACACCCCAGTGGAAATGTATAATTTCTAGAAATTTCTTGAAAACAGAATATTAGGAAAAATCTTTGTCGCAATATTATTTATTTCAGCAATTTTTTTGCAAAACTGAAAAAAATGCTAATTCAGAAATATTCATACCCTTTGATGCTATGATAGTATTGTCTATAGGTGCGAGACATTTCAATATGATAATGCAGAATCCAATTCTAGAAAAGTCTAGAAAATGCTGGTTTGTAGGTGAACATTCTGAGTATAAAAGGGTTAGGCATAGGATGATTGCTGTTATGTCACTGTGCCCAGGGTCTGCTCTGTGTTTAACACGTCACATTCAGTTTGTCCTGTTTGTTTTTATTTTCTGCTGCTTTCTTTTTTGTAATCCTCCTAAGGTCATGCCATTTTTTTAATGTCACGTGCCTGTAAACACAGTGTACCAGTGAATTTATTTTGTTTATTATGTTTCTTTTCTTAATGTTTTTTGGCCTTGCAAAGTGTTAAATAATATTTCCTGATTTTTTTTTTTCATTTCACTAACAGGTCAATTTCGTCTTTGTGGAAATTTGTTTTCCTTTTTCTTTTTGGCCGGTGCCATAGTTTCATCAAGGCCGGAGTCTGCAGAAGCCACAGCTCGATCCTATTATATTTGCCTACTACTTCTTCCTGTTCACTATACCACTGATTTATCTTTGCCAGAAGCCGTTGCAAATCTATTTACAATGAGATGCAAATTATAATCTCTCCTGTATAATGAGCAGTCATTTATGCTGTTCGTAAACTTGCGGTGATATTACGATAGTTGTTCATGAAAAGCTGTTTAGTACATCACACGCACAAATTTTACGAAGGACGGAGGCTACGAATTTGCAGTATTTACGTACACGTAAGTAATATTAGTACATAGAGCCCACTATCTGGAAGCCAGGTGTCTGTATAATCGATATGGCCAAAGGTTAAAATGAGGTGAAATTCCTTCTATCTCAACTAATTAAGCACATAATCCCATAACCCTTTGCCTTTGTCCTGTATCCACATTGCTCATGTACTGTAAATGTGCATACAAAAATACTGTTGCAATCAACATGACATGTAGGGTCCACAAAATTAAGTGAATTGCAGCTACCTGTGGACAGTTTTGTTGAACATTGAGAATGAACCCATAGTTAGCACAAAGTATCCAAATAAATAGAAGTCTGCCTCTCAAGGGATAGCTGTGTAATCTGTCAATCCTAAAGAAGTGTAAAAAACAGCAGACAGTCCCACAAGTCAATCTTTCAGGAAGCTGAGGCAATCCTTATTTCACCAGATGGAATCTCAGATTTTACCGAGTGTTTTTTAACACAATTAGAACAGCATTTGCTGGTGTCAGTGAGTTCACACTTGCCCTTCCAGTGTACTGACCTGAGGCTCCATATTGCATTTTATTTGCAGAAAATTGTGCAGCATGCAGCAACCAGTCCTGTCAGAATATCATTTTCAGAGTTATTATAGGTAATACTGATATAGGACCAGTGGTGTGGTGGGAATACAGTATTTAAGACTTTTTAAAAAAAACTGCCTTTAGGCTTGGGAATACACTTAAAGTTGAACTTGATGTTCCCCACATTATACTGTATATTGGATGTGGTTTTTCAGTGGCACTGTAAATAGAATACTACTTCCCTTGCTGTGCAATGAGAGACAAATGCAATGTTCCATGAAGAAGTGGTATTATATCTGGCTACAGCGCCCTCAGCTCCACGCAGCATATTGTAACCCTGTTTTGACATCTTGGGTAAGGTGTGCACCTTCCATAGAATATAAGAATAGGTGCATTCAAATGCCTGGCATCAGACATAGTACATTATAGTCATTTTAAAAGTTAGCTTAGTTTAGTTTGTCTTTTAATGGTTTTCACTGAGGTATGGATATATTATTTTTTTTTTCTCGTTGGGAAAAGTCTTATCAAGAGCAGACCTATATCTGTACAAAAGAAAATTAAGTGCAAATTGGATATAAGTCTATCCAGATGGAAAATGTAAATGTTAATGAAGCACATAAGTCACCAGTAATCCCAGTAAGGCTTTTATTAATCAAAATTAAGATGAAGCATGCAGAATTTATATAAATACCTAAAAGCCAGATACAATTTACTAATGCTGCTCTTCACACCATGACTACACAGCCTGTGTTCATCTGTTTGAGTAGAGCTGCTTCATGTAAAAAAGAAAAACACAAATAAAAACTTTATTGTTCACGAGATGTCTCATTTTGCACTCAACATGGGTAGAGTTCAGGTCACTATAAATTCAGGCAGATTAGGAACATGATTATTCAAATTATTTTTGTTTTTTACTAAATATCCTTACACCAATAAAGTAGTTAAACTGAATAAATTAATTTAATTGAAAGTAAGTATATCTACAGTATATCTATAACAAAAATATTGTCAATGTAAAAAGACAAGTTAGAAAAACCCAACAGCCGTTTAAAATGGTGATATCAAACACAAAAGCCCAAGTTAGGAGAAGCAATTGGGACAACCTTGGCTTCTTTTTTTGATTGCTCCACTTTACTTTGAAATGCTCTTTGTACAACTTCAAGTGGATTGTGACCATTACCTTATCAGCTGGGTTGTAACCAGAATAAAGATGCTGAGACATACAGTATGTGCCAAGGAAAGTGCTCAACACAGACTGAAGTGTTCTTGGTTATCCTTACAAGCACTACTACAGAGAGAAAGACAGCCAGGGAATGGGAGAGGCATCATCATAGGCACAGACAAGTATGCTTTAGGAAGACACATGGACAACATGCAGGTAAGGCACAGGTAGATCAGGGCACACATGGACAGACATTTAGCCCATACATACAAGAATACCTCAAAGAGCATGAAGCAATATATTTCCAACAATGATGATGATGAACAATACCAATAATGGCAACCAGTCAAGGGATCATAAGAATGCAAGGTAAGTGTATGGGAAGTGACAGTTGATGGGGCAGGCATTGCAGAGCAGGGGCTGGGGTGTTGGAGCATTTTTTTTGGTTGTGCATTGTCAATGTTTTTTGTTGCAGATGTGACTTTTGCGCTGATAAGGGAATGGTCACAATCCACTTGAAATTGTACAAAGAGCATTTCAATGTAAAGTGGAGCAATCAAAAAAAGAAGCCAAGTTAGAAGCAACAATTGTGTGAATCTTGGGCCCCAGCACCTTTCCAATTGTGCCTATTTGCTTGATGCTTGACACGGTTGCCCCAGTTGCTTCTCCTAACTTGGGCTTTTGTGTTTGATATCACCACTTTAACCCTTAGCGGTCCATTTATTCAGCGCCTGTCAGGTGCCTCAGGTCCAGTTTATTTTCACATGCACTGTTTATTTTACACGCACTATTTAAAAGTAATTTTATTCAAAGTAAGACAGGTTTAAAAGTCACTGCATATAAAGCAGGACACACAGTACTGCATCTCCAGCCCCACCCCACCCCTTGTTCGTTGTATTTATCACATATCTCTTCATAGTCATGCATACTGACAAGTCATCTCCTGATCACTCATTTTATCACCAAACTCCTCAATAATGCGATCCGTCATTATTTTTTAAGCGCTGGATGCAGAAGCAGCTATCTTGTTTGTTTATGTCCGTGTTAGGTCTGTGGTGCAGGGACTGTGTGTATTGCTCAGAACCGGACTTTTTTTTTTTTTGGATTCTCTCGGCTCCTATCGGTCTCACTTGGCCATTTAAAGGTTTTCTCGGCTTTTTCCGGAGAAAAAAACAACCAGAGATCTGTGCTTGACGTCTTTTTGATGATGTTGGACAGGGTCCAACATCGGACCGGGAAGGGAAAATTGTAATGTAAAGGGTTAAACTGCTGTTAGGTTTTTCTAACTTGTTTCTTTTCTAACTTGTTTTTTTTTTCAATTTTTTACTTTTTGACAGTATTGAAAGTGTAAACATGGTATTCTTTTAGTTGCAAATATACATCCATCAGTGGTGAAACAATATGTACTGTATATTTTGGTAGGTATTGATATATTATTTCAAAATATTAATTTCTAAATGTATTTATTCCTCTATGCATTTATTTAAATCATTTATTTATTTCTACCTAATAAATTATTCCTTTATTTATTTTTAATTAAACAAGGAACTAAAATTTATCAGAGATTTAGACAAGGAAACTACATGCCACTCTTGTGTACAAATCCATTCTATGGTATCTACCAAACAAACAGGAAACTGGATATTTTCAAACAGGAAATGGAACATTTCTAGAACCGAGCAGACCCTTCAGGTTTTCAGTGAAAGCTGGTCAGGCATGGATGAAAGCTTAAAAAATTAACGCATTTCAACAACAGCGCAGTGGTGCAGCGGACTAAGGCCGTGTGCTCTATATATATGAACATTTATTTTACAAATCAAAACAAGAAAATGTAAATAACATATGAACAGACATCGGTTTACAACATACATATTTATAAAACTGAAACAATAGCAATACATTTCTACTTTTCAAAAGCAATCACTTTATTATCAGATGAGCAAAAGCGATTGAACAACGTAGATAAATAAATTTAGAAAAAAACATTTTACAGACGCGCACAGCACAAGACATTATAAAAAAAAGTCCGTTTTTATTTTTCCTGAGGGGAAAAACAGTTCTTAAGCATGTAACAAGTGTGTATGATGACATTAGTCTACACAGCTCAGTGTAAGACCACAGCTACGAGATAAGGCTGGAGCATGCAGCATTTTTTGTGCTTCTGTTAAGATATTATGCAGGTTCGGTTAAAACATGTTTCAACTTTTTACTTTTCCTTTACCTGCTTTCACATCTACAGTATGAAAAAACATCCTTTCAAATGGACTGTAAAAAGTAAATCAGATAAAACACTGCAGATTCCTAAATCAAAAGAGCATAGAAAATGAATTGAGGTCCCATTCAGACACAAGGACAAGAAATGCATTTTAAAGACATTTTCAGGCATACCAAATTTAAAGATATTTCAATGCCAGGTAAAGTCTGCCAATATTCTATAATGACTTTTTGACACCATAATCAATCTTGTACAAACTTAATGCCACCTGGTGGTTCCTAATTACAAAGACCAACCACCCATGAAAATGTCAAATAATTACATTTTTTCTCCTATCCTGTACTCATGTATATAAAAAAGCTTACACTGCTGAGTTCGTAACTGCTTTACTATATGTTATCTATTGACTGATTTGAGTATCCTAATTGCCTCAAAGTTTTTTGTTTTTTTCTTTCAATCCTTCATGCTTGGAACTGACCTTTATAATACAGTATTTTTTTTGTTTTCATACATGAATGTATATAGCAATTATGTGGTCATTTTTGTTGCTAAATCATTTTGGTTCTATAAAAAAAACTTTTACCTTAAGGACATTTTGAAACTTGTTTTTTCTTGAAGTAGACAATTAATGATAACATAGTGGCAATAATTGAGCTCACACTGAAGGTGGAAATAGGTGCAAATGCTCCCACATACATTCTTTTGAAGTGCTGAGAATTGATAAGTGCTAATCATGTTTTTATTTATTCATTCTAAAAGACGCTAGCAACAGTACATGTCTTTAAAATGCAACTAACACAAATATAAACTACAAAATAAAATATGTTATTGTACTTGAAAACTGTCTATGTACAGAATCTAGTAAAAATGAACAATTTGCAAACACATAGCTGTGCTTTAATAAGAAGTTGCATTGCACATTAAAAAAGCAGCTTCAGCCTTTTCATCGAAACATAAAGAGATTTACATACATTACAAAACAAAAAAGACAGAATGGCTCCATCCCTCAAAAAAGAAAAGGAGTGTGCCCGAGTACAAGTACAAACGAGTATTCGTAAAGAGTGTGGCCATTATTTCAGAGTATGAGTAATACATCAGCAATTTTGCTATTGCTTGCTAATCGGATACAAAAAAAAAATATGTACAAAAATACATTGAATCAGCTCCTAGCTTCAATAGAGCAGAGAAGACTGTCAATCTTATATTAATTAGCAGTGATTTTCACTGTCAATTAAATACTTGTAGAGCCAAGTCAACTTTAAATCAAGACAACAAAGGAGAGGCAGATTTTTATGATTTTTTATTATTTATATTTACTTAGGAATATAGCTCATGGCATTTTACTTAAGTAAAAAAGAACGTAAAATTCAATATTAATTGTATCAACAAATAAACTGAAAAGAACAACAAAAATAAGCCTTCCCATACAAATTCATTCTCAACTATTTACATGTTTATAATTATACATAATTATACATTTCCATACATTGGGGTATGTAAACTTTTGACAACAACTGTACTTCTTCACAAAACCATTTTTTAAATGTTGAAACATTGCTTGTGATTGCAACACTCATTCTCTGTATGACAACAAAAAGTGAAAGAGCTACACAAAACATACCATTCAGTTGCTCTTCTGCTGTGGTGGCAGTGGTCTTTGTAGGATAGGAACTGGGTCCTTCCTTTTCTTCTCGAAAGGTTCTTCTTCCCCACTATCGGATTCATATCTTCTGTTGGGTCTAATAAAATAATTAAACCAAGTGTTACCTGCATTGCATTTTATTTATTTATTTCTTAGCAGACGCCCTTATCCAGGGCGACTTACAATTTTTTAAAACTTTTGCTCTCAAAACTGATGAATTTCATACATTTTTTTTGGCAATGTATGGGATGATATTAATTTGCTTTTTTTTTTTTTTTTAAAGCCTGATTAATGTAACTTAATTATTTTATTTAGGTATTTTAAAGGTTATAAAAGTGGATACACAATGTATTTCAGCTACTTTAGTGACCCAGATCTGGGTTCTGGGTTCAAGTTTCTAAAGCACTAACACTGTAATTATTGGATATTAACAGTTTAACTTTCTGTGGTGGAGAGAAAAAATACAAACTTATCTGGAACTAAGTGCTCATTGTACACCTCAGTCAAACACAACAAAATAAAAATTAGTTGCACAAAATGGCTATGTTGCAGAACTGTGTTTCTTACTTTCCGGAGCGCTGATTCCGCTGCAGCTCGCCAGTATCGCTCTACAAATCGGAATCCACTTCTGGTCTTGCTGCTTTACTTCTGGCCTTTTCATAGTCAGATGCAAGTCAAGTAATGAGGCATTATTGCCACATATCTTTGAGTCTTATAAAATCTCCTTCCTTATTGAAATCACAAGTAGATTCAGTTGGCAAAAGCTCCCATGTTTTCAACAACTGCCATTCAAGTAAACCATGAACGTAAACCAAAAATAAATGTTTTGGAAGTTACAGTGTAACATTTGCCAGCTACAATAATATAAGTTAATATGTGTGAAGGGTGTCTCATTGTATAAGAGATGTCATCTCACACAGTTTGGTTCTGGCTGCACAAACTGTGCGAAATGATGTCTCTTATACAATATTATACAACTTATACATATTAACTTATTATCATTATCATTTGTTTATTTAGCAGACGCCTTTATCCAAGGCGACTTACAGAGACTAGGGTGTGTGAACTATGCATCAGCTGCAGAGTCACTTACAATTACGTCTCACCCGAAAGACGGAGCACAAGGAGGTTAGGTGACTTGCTCAGGGTCACACAATGAGTCAGTGGCTGAGGTGGGATTTGAACCAGGGATCTCCTGGTTACAAGCCCATTTCTTTAACCACTGGACCACACAGCCTCCTATTATAAATCACACACATAAGGATTAGACACACACACAATAACTTATTTTCGTTAAATATATCATCTAAAAATGGTTTGATTTGGTCAAGGACCGACCGACCGTAACTGACCTACAGTAGCTGATCTGTGGTGTTTCAGACTAGTTAATCGTGACGAAACTATTTATTAAAAACAAATGTACATCCTGTAAAGCTTGCACCACTAGCATGTACGTGTCCTGAAGCGTTGTTAGTAACTGAAAAGTTGAAACAGTTGCTCTGATTTGGTGTAGGAAAGGTATTACTAGTATCGCTGTCACAGCAGAGGGGACTTGTTCCTGAAAACTTGCGTGAAGAAATGTATTTATTTCCCTTGTTTGCATTTCATCCGTGTCGTGTAATGCTTGAGACTGAGTTCGCTTATGTGTCCAGAAACTGAAATAATGTGCCTGTCTCAACTCCAGCATCACTTAAAACTTGGCAACAAGTGGCACGAACACAGTGGTTGGTGTATATTGTAGAGAGAGCAGCTTCTACAGTGATTTTTTTTCATAAAACATTCCCCGAGGGAATGCTTCCCGTACCAGATGTCATCCGATTTTTTTTTTGTGTAATTTGAAAAAGCCTTGGCTGTACAGCTTAAAGCTTGGAAACGTACAGCTTAAAGCTTTTTACAGGACAATTTTCAAAATCTGGCTGTGAGTATATTAATATATCAGTGATATTGGGACTGTGTTTAGATCACCTTGGTGATTTTTTATGTCTGAGTGACATATTCACGCCCCATGACATTGGTATGCAGTATGTCCCAATTACTTATCCAAATTAAAACAAAGTTCGAAGTTAATAACAGGATTTTCCATTTTGCTATGCTTTTATTTAGAGTGTTTTACTTTGAAAATACCAATCATTCTATGCACGGGATGACATTTATGCACAAGATAAGGAATGTTTGGAAATGCTGCTCTGTGATTGGCTGATTTCTGATATATGATTTATAATTTAGCAGTAAATGTTTTTAGTTTGTTTTTCTCAGTTTAAAAATGAAAGGTTATCTGTTTCAGCCATACAACAGTCAGAGTACACACTCCCAAGTGTCTTCATCAGGCTCTTCGTGTGTGAGGAGAGCCTTCCATAGGCGGTTTGTGGTAAAAAACAGAAGCCAGAGACATTTTTTTTCTCATCCATGTGCCACTTACAACTGCCACCTCGTTTCGTCCAACGAATCCCACAACTTTGTACATTGTTTCCACAGTTCAGTTCTTCAACAAAGG
Organism: Acipenser oxyrinchus oxyrinchus; assembly: GCA_030684275.1. Taxonomy (NCBI): domain Eukaryota; kingdom Metazoa; phylum Chordata; class Actinopteri; order Acipenseriformes; family Acipenseridae; genus Acipenser; species Acipenser oxyrinchus. The sequence goes on along the minus strand of CM060249.1, from coordinate 26,828,979 downwards.
GCGCTTATATAGTGATTCCAATTGTTTAATTTTTCTAAAAATAATATAAGTATCATTTTCATTAGAAAGTATATTATGAACTAGACCGAAAGCTCCTTTTGTCATGATACAGTTATCTCTGCCTGAGGCTTGTTAAACACTGAGAAATCTCTGTAACTGAATGGGAACCTAGTCTACACAGGAGAGGACCCTTTAGCCATAAGATCAGCAGACATCTTGTTATCCCCAGACAAACCAGATGCATGTAGTCCACATTTGTGAAATACAAGTATTCACATGTGTCCTCAATTGTGAACATTGCAAACACTGTGTTCAAATACGCACAGTTGTCGTCATTATCTCCGTACCGTAATGTATGGAAATTTCCATACATTGGGGTATGTACACTTTTGACAACAACTGTTGTGTGACTTTTCATGCATGTTTCAAAGCAAACTAAAAAATGTGTAATACAGGTGTGTCATGGATAGCTGAGTTGGGTGGAGGTGTAAAAATAATAAAAGTCAGACAATGGTATGATATTCCACAAGTTGCTTTCTTTTTCCTTTATTATTGTCCGCAAACAGTGGTAATCAGGACAGGACAACAAACAAAAGAAAATGTTCAAACAAAAGAGAAATGCTAACTGAAATGTGGAGAGCCAAAAACAAATAAACAACAAAGTAAAATTATCCAGACTCTGGGTGGCTGTCCTTGCCTTTCTGGCTCATCTGGTGTCCACCCTCCTGGTTGGCTGTCTCTCTTTTAAATTAGTTTGTTTAGGTCCGTCAAAAAAATCACAGTTAGCATTTGTTTGGTTTTATATATATATATCCCTCAGTACCTCTCCCACACTCCTTTGTGCTTTCAGATACCAGCCTCGACTGCTACAACATGGCCCCCTTTATGTGCCCAAACGCCCCTAATCAGCGGAACACCAATCAGCGATTGGCATTTTAATCGCCTCCCAATTCTGGGACTTTCCAGCACATTCCGTATTGTTGCCCTCAACAAGAAGGCGACCGTCCTTTCGGGACTTCCATCCCAAAGGTGGAACTGCCACGTCACACCATCTCTGTTGGGGTCTTCTAGGCTGGCTCACAGCCCCCTGGCGGCTGGGAGGGTGGATTACAGCACGGGATTGCTTTACCTCGTCACAAGGTGATCCATAATTTTGCAATAAACGTTTACAGTCTTTTCATACACTGTAATAGTATTGCATGTACCCCTCATTGTAATGCAGCCGCTGCTGCTTAATACTAATAACAATATAATAGTAACAATTAACACACTTATGGTTTATGTAAACCAGTACCATTGATATTATTTGTCATATTTTGTTAAATTGCTTTACATTATTCCTCAAATTACTATTATTATTATAAGTAGTAGAATTGAAATCTTATTTTTAGTAGCAGTAATATTAGTCGTAGTAACTACACTTCACAATACTACTAATATTACTGCTACTAATAATAATATATCAAATCTACTACTTATAATAATAATTTGAGGAATAATGTAGGCAATTCAACAAAATATGACTAATTATATCAATGGTTCTGGTTATTACATAAACCATAAGTGTGTTACCTTGAATTGTTACTATTATATTGTTATTAGTATTATAAGCAGCAGCGGCTGCATTAAAATGAGGGGTACATGCAATACTATTATAGTGTATGATAAGACTGTAAACATTTATTGGAAAATTGTGGATCACCTGTATTACACTTTTGCTTTGAAACATGCATGGAAATTCACACAACTTCGAAGACACAACGTGAACGAGCATGGCACATTGTTGCTGTGTGTCTGTGAGCAATGCAATAAGATAGTGTCATTTGGTGTTGGTGTCCGGCGCAGGTTTTTTTAAAAATATATTTTCACCCTAATCCTAATCCAAACTCCAACCCCAAACCCAATCCTAACCTTCTCGGAACAAAATGAAACTTTATAATTACACTTGCTGACAACACATCTGCCGTTTTACTGTAGACTGTTAATAAAGCAAGGGGAACAAGAGTGAGCCTAAACATGAAGTACTCAGTAGTATCAAACAGAAAAACACGCTAACTGTATACAAAACACTCCCTGAACACAGTTTAAAATGTGTGACAACATGATACACTATACAATCATTTGAATTCAATGAAATCTGTTTTTTAGTGTTTCTTAAATACAGTACAGTAGCCGAAACAGCAGCAGCAGGTCAGCCCAGTTCCCGCTCATTCGATTTTTCTTTTTTTTTTCTTTTTTTTTTTTTAAATACTGTACTACAGCCTGTTGTAACTTTTATTGGAGCTTTCTAAACGGTGACGTGCACTTTGAACTACAGCCCCAAACATCTTAACAAAACGTTTTAAATACAATATACACTATACAATAATTTGAACTGAATTAAACCCCAGTTCCCGCTCATCCAATTATTGAACTATGGCCCCCAAAAATGGAAATTATTTTTAAAAATAAATAAATAAATAAATAGCTTATTCCCAAAACTCACAGAAAATAAAGTACCAAAAAACAAAACAAAGAATCTTGTAATTGAAAATAATGATTTAATATTAGACAAATTACCTCCACCCTGAATCTCACAGCTTGAGCTTCCCGCTTCTATTAATGTCTCAAACACTCGCGGTCAAATCGCTATAGGTGTCAATCATGACGGTTGCCTATTATGATTGGTGGAGTGGCCAGAATCTCAGAAAGAGGTGGGTACAGAAGATGATCTGTGAATCACTCAGTGTGTTCTTTTTTTTGAGCAGTTTACAAAAATAATTAAAACAGAAATCTGTTATGCAGTTCTATATATGTAATGAGATATTTAGCATGTACAGTAAAGATAATCTTTAAAAAAAAAAAAAAAAAAGAGTATGTGGAAAAAAAATGTGTGTGAATATTTTCTTCACGGTCTTTCTTTTTTTTCACTGAATAAATTCTGCTGAATGTCTGCAATAATAATAATAATAATAATAATAATAATAATAATAATAATAATAATGAGCATAATTTAGCAGGTTTGTCTTCATCTTTGTCATGATATGTATTTATTTTTTGTTTTGAATCAAATTTGATAACACAGAGTGGGGCCCACACTGGCCCATGCATGAGCCCACAGCTATGGTGACTTGCTGGTACACACGCATTGGCCCAGTGTGGGTTTTACATGGGCTGATTATGCCCATGTTGCCCACTATATGCCAGCATGGGCCCAATGAGTACATTTTTGCTGGGTTTTGTTCTGATTAGTACTGCTCAGTAATTCCTAAACTGTAACTGCTTTTACTACAGTGGTATGCTCTGAATAGTTCTAAAAAACAACAACCTACTGCTAAATCATATAAAGCAGTTATGAGCAAATGCTGAGAAGCCCAGTTGTGATCCCTTCTGTTTCTCAAATAAGCCCAAGTGCATGCACATGTGCTTGCAAGATAAGTACTGTTTCCTCTTTAATTAGTCTGGGCAACATAATTTATTTGACGTTATAAAATGCAGATAAAAAAAGAAAATAAAGGCCTTTTTATTTGTTCCCTTTCATCAGGGGCTTCCAAAAACAACCCAAAGGCAGGTGTGTGAGGGATTAAACCAAATAAAAAGAGGGAATATCAATTCCCACTGGAGTTGGATTTCGAGTGCAGGGAGCAGGTGCAGCAAGAGGCACACAGCATCAAACTCATTTACTTTGTCATGTTTAGTGGAGAACCAAATATTACAGCTATTCAGCCTGGTGTGCTGTTGGTATTATGCTATGATGTTATTACAAAGACAGGCCAAAGCTTAAATGGACACTCAAGCTCCAAGGCTACCATGGTAACGCATCATTGCTGCTTTTGCTGGCTAGCAGCAGGGAGGGGTGCCACTTTTTAGCATGATGGGGCCTCATCTTTAATCCCTTTTCTGAGCCGATTGTAATGAATTATTATAGTACAGTATTTGGAAAAATTGAAGCAGCTGGCTAGTGATATCATTATTGGCTTATTTACTTTTCTCTGTATACAAGTTTCATTTAAAGTGTTTAGTCAACATATTTGTTGACTATTTTTGATGCACTGCATTCAATACAAAATTATAAAGACTGCTACAGTACATACATACTGTTGTTACTTCTTAATACAAGGGATGTACGTTATATGAATAATGTTAAAAGAATAATGTTAAAAGAAACTGCTCAGTTATGGGCACATGTTATATTTTGAAAATTACAACATGTTTAAATGTAGTTTTGTTATATTAATGACATGAGGGTTTTTTCATTTATTGATCTATTTTTACATCTCAGAGTGGTTGGTATTACATACTGTATGTCTACTTGTGGTTCACCATGCAGGTTTTATGCATACAGTTATTTCATATATAGAAAGGTCAAACAAGTTTGCAAACATTTTTCCTGGTTTGAAGTTTGAAGTATGCAAAATTCTCAGAATGTTTGTGTTGACATTATTACTATTTCTGCTAATACCCTTCTTCAGCAAATGATCTAACCCACTAGGTCAGTCTATGTGCTTGAATTAGTGCTTCATGAACGCATTTGGGGCTTTCACGTGTTAATTATATAATCTGTGCAATCCAAGAAGGTGTAGGACACTTGTTAGCACTTCTCAATGGTGAGTTATCAAAACCAGGAGAAGCCATCTTTAAAAAATGTTGATATTAGTCACATTTTGTAGACAGGAGTAGTAGGAAGATATCTGGCATTCTTCCATTAAATTAGTTTTGTTGGTCTGATTACTTTTGTTTCATTCTATCGGTACATTGAATTGTAAAATTTAAAATAGTAACAGGCTATAATAATAATAATAATAACAATAATAATAATAATAAACCAGCATATTACATTTTACAAATGGTTACATTCCTTAATAATTAGAATACACATCTAGCTATATATATATATATATATATATATATATATATATATATATATATATATATATATATACACCCACTACAGCACATACCTTCTTTAAATCTTTAAAGTGAAAACTGGCCATAGAAACATTGCACAGTTGTATACAGTCTGAAAAGAAAACACATTACAGGCTGTAATATGTGGTCCTCAGCCTTGTTGCTGCCTAAATATTTAATCACATTTGACAAATCAGTTTGTTTAAAGGGCACATAAGGACCTTGTTATTTTATTGTGTTACATGTCCGTGTTGCTACAACTGTTTACGCAAGGTGTGTGTATTGTTTAATTTTTTTTTTTTTTTAAATTTTGACCACTTTTAAATTGCATTCCCTGCCTCAAGATGGCTTCCTATGTACCCGCATGGACCTCACAGAACTACATTGCTCACTGGTAAATCCATCCCAGTTACATATGTGAGCAGGGGAATGATGGGAAATGTAGTTCTGAGAGGTCCATGCGGGTATATGGGAAGCCATTTTGAGACAGGAATTTAAAAGTTTAAAAAACTGTTAAAAATGAAAACAAAAAAGTAATTAAAAGAATACACACACCTTACGTAAACAGTTGTAGCAACACATGGGAACATGTAACAATAAAATAAAAAGGTCCTTATGTGCCCTTTAAGCCTTATTATCTGATAACAGGAAAAGTCTACACCTGTTATAATCACAATCAAACCAGCAACCATGTAAAAAGTTCACTATCACACATCATCAGACATTGAAACACTGATAACTTGTCATATATCAACTTTCTGTTTGTATAGTTTATTTTTAAAGCAGGAAAGACCAACAATGGCCTTTGGGAACACCTGTCTTTGCATTTGGTAATATTTACATGCAGTTTGTCTTTAATTCACTGAAACACAAACACTGGTGGCGATTACAGTTTAATATCCATTTATAACCATTTTCTATTCAAGGACAGATTTGAAGACATATTATATATTAGCTTAGATGTTTGTTGATGTTTGCTTTGGATTATCCGGGAGGATGATGAGTGTCATTAAGGAAAACAAATAAAACTCACAAATTGTTTGAGAAAACATTTTTGGGACCTCTTGGTAAATTGGTCATTTGAACAAAAAAAAATCTCTAATAAATGCCAAACCCATTTAGGCAACTCCAATTAGGTAAAAAACATGGATCACCACATTGACACAATGCACTTACTGTAGGCACCGAGCTTTGGTTTGGCAATGTGGAAGACAATATATGGCCTCTTTCCCATTGAAGGTCAATGCTGTTGCCTACTCGGGAGGGAAGGAAACCCAAAACTCACATTTATACCCGCATGACACAGGTCTTTTTAGATACACAGTAAACTGAAGGAGCAAATGATAAATGTGAAGGTTTTTGATCATGCACCTCAAAAAGCAAAGCACTGCATTATAGCAATAAAGCTTAAATACCCTGTACCTGTGTAAGGGTGTGCGGAAAGTCTAAAAATTGAACTATCCAACTGGAAGTAAGAGCAAGTGCTGTGTCTGTAATTACACTATGTACATGCATTTTTATGTAAATATTTATTAGAGTGCCCAATTATTTTACCCTCAATTTGCTACCCAGTTTGGAATAGAACTGAAGGTCAGTGGGAGTCATTTGTTCCTATAACCAAGCCTCAAAACACCCAGGAACTCAAGAGTGGATGTTGACAGCCCTGCAGGTGTCCACATGAGCACCTGCAGTAAACTGAACGGCAATGTTTAAATCATAAACAGGTCCTTGTCAAGAAAAAATTCATATTGGTATTTATTGGTAAAATGTATTTTTAAAAGTTTTTGTTAAGTTGTACTTAATATCAAACATTCTACAACTCTACATGTAACTTAAAGCAAACTATGAGTAAAAATAAACTTCAATAAAATTGTGTAGGAGTGTGCTCCAGTATGAGTACTAACATTATTATTACTTGCTATTTAGAGAAATAACTTTTGGTTCCAATAGGGCAGTGATGACTGTCAATCTCAAGTCTTCAGATGGAGAGCCAATCCTGGGGGGAGGGAGGAGGGACCAGGGTGATACAGTCTCTGACACAGTGCAGATAAGCATAATTCTTTGTTTTATGAGTGAGGTCAGACTGTGATGAAGCCGCTCATCACCCATACAATACCCCTATGAAAACCCTCATAATGACTGTGTAAAGACTTTGTTTTAAATATAAAACTGGACTGAAACATTTAATTTAAAGTGCTGTATTATTTATTTCTTAGCAGACGCCCATATCCAGGGTGACTTACAAGATATAACATTATTTTGACATACAATTACCCATTTATACCGTTGGGTTTTTTATGGAGCAATCTAGGTAAAGTACCTTGCTCAAGGGTAAAGCAGCAATGTCCCCCATCTGGGATTGAATCCACGACCCTCTGGTCAACAGTCTAGAGCCCTAACCACTACTCCACACTGCTTAAAAATGCTCTTTTTTCATTCTTAACCCTCAAATAAGCAATTTGGACAGTTTTCAGAAAAATTTTTGCTATATATTTGTTTTTAAATACACACATTTTATTGTGATTATGATAAACGGAAATACAGTAATTCAATAGAACTTAAATAACAAAATAACAACAATGTGTTTCCAATTGTAGCATAATAATATAGATCACAACATAACATCTTTTTTTTCCAATGGCAGCATTATATAAGTATAAATAACATATTTTTTTACATTGGCAGCATTATAATAACATTATAATGGCAGGCATATCACTTTTTAGAATTTTTTGGTGTGATAGATTTCAAAGCAGAGCACTTAAAACCCTCATCAATGCTAACGTCTTTACCTAGCACATATACATCAGAAAACTTGCATCGCAAATTTTCAATCACAACATATACAGTATCTTTCCCAGTTTCAGGCTCAGGTATATAGCGCTGTTATATGAATTATTATCTGTGAAGTGTAGGTACAATAAATAAATAGGTCATTTTGACCTGTAGATACACAGGCATCCATTTTTCACTCTAAGCTGTGTATATACAGATGACCCGGTCTGTCAAGCACATTTCTTAGGGACTGCTGCCATCTGCCAGTAAAACACAAAACTGCATACACACTGTCACTCTGTGACAGTCATTGAAGTGATCGAGCCAGCAGAACCCCAGGATTGCTTTTATTATGCGTTTTTCACGTATAAAAAAAGCAAACATCTGTGGCATGAAATCAGATTCCCACACAGACAATACTTAAGATAAGTGCCTGTAAAATAACTAATAACTCTGCTTTTAATTTACTTTGCACATAAGGTATTGTCTGTTTTGCATTATCTTTTAAGTTCAACATTTACCAACCATGTGTGGGGTGTGGACCATCCAGTGGTGGAAATGACCACATTTATACATTCAACAGTAAAGCCTGGTCAAAGAGTTAGCTGAGCATAGTAGCACAAATGAATTAGGAGATGAGTAAGAGAATACCATGTACTGTAGATCACACTGAACATGCAGATCATGCAACCAAAAAAGAGGTTGCTTTATTCCCCAGTGTTTGCCCTGATGGGCCTCAATACGCTGAAATGCAACAGATTGCACCATTTTGTATATATCTGGGGGAAATGTTACAGTCAACAGGAGCTGGATCGCATCTGTGTTAGGCTTTTTTGAACTTGCAGCAATAGGTAGTTGAGGAACATTGAAGCAGTTTACAAAATGTGTATTTTTTTCCCGACTGTAAGATCATTTGAATTAGGCCCCTTGTTCAAAGCCTTAAGACCTTTTAGAAAAAATACAGATTCACAAGTAAAAAAGTGCTACTAGAGGTGATCATTTTACACAAAATGCTTTCAGATTTTCTGGCCTTCCCCCAACTTTATTCCAAGGGGCTAACCATGCAAACAAGGGATTTACAGTCATTAACGTTATGTATATTCATGATCTTCAGATAAATATTAACTTGAACTATGAAATAATCCAGAGCATCAACATCTAAATTATTTAAACTGTTATCATTCCAGATATGCAATGGTTATTATTATTATTTTATCCTAACCTGTTAATCTATGGAATATGGAAATTAGGCCTTTGTGATTTACTGTTTCTGTCTTTATATCTGAATTCCATGGAGGCTATATGGGCAACTGCAAGAAATGTCGATACATCAGCTCATTCGAATGAGAGATGAACATCCTGAAATATCATTACAAATGATGAAATTAAAATGAAGTAAAAAATAAACCCTATTACTTTATTTCCTGGAGGTTATTTTTTTTTCTATTACGAAATGATTACAAAGCCATTAAAAAAGCATTCTCTAAGGTTCTTCTAGTCTGATTTGTGAAGGGCAAATAAAATAGACTGCCTTTGGCACAAATTAGATTTCTAATATTATATATAGACATATAATATTATAGTCTAATATATTTTACTTAAATGTTAAAATGCAAAACGGTCATTACCTTTACAATAGAATAATTATCATTGGCCAAAGTAGTATTCTTTTTTTTACTGTACCCATTTTGCAACAATACATGGGGCAAAAATTCAAAATTTGTCATACCGTAAGGGGCTCATTCTTAACAAATGGTGTATGTGTCAATGTGACAAGACCCTACACTACATTTTTAGATGAATATGAGGTTTTCACTGACACCAGGGGCTGTGAAATGCTGTGTGACACTGGGCAGTGCAACAAAGGTTTATGAGCAAATATTCCATCTTTTGAAGAAAGATGTTTGCAAAAGTGAAGTTCTAAAATTGCACATATACAGTGGTCATGATTTCCTTGGTACTGCAGTAGATTGCATGATAACTCAAGGCAAGTGCGGTCTTGTTTTAATTGTAAATTCAATTGTTTTCTTTTCCAGCAGAGTACTCCAGAAAACATTAGAGATTTGCAATTTTATTTTTTGTCTTAAATCGTGAAACTTACTTAACCTACATTCCATTCTCTTCCTATGTAAAAATAAATAATTAAATAAAAACTGGTGATGTTATCTGTCTGAAAAATGCTTATTTCTTTGGATCATCATTTGGTGCAACATGGGAGTAACTGATAATTCCGATACATTTTACTTTACTATTTTTGCAGTATTTAAATCAATAGATGACCGTGTTTTGGCCCAGTTTAACCTCTTTGCAGCTATGGCTATGTTCAATTCCCCTAGTTGTCTTTGGGTAGCTGCCATTTACCATTTTTGATTTCACGCTGTGGGTCCCTTCTTAGCTGTGTAACTACAGCATTCTGCCATTAAACTTTGTCTAAAGTCAAGCCCTTTGCTAACCTGACAGACTTGTCTCTGTTATTTACACAGATTGATTAACAGGCTCTTTGCTTTGAAGATAGTGGCCTTGATTGGTGTTGCAGCTGTCACTCTCTCACAGACCCACATTCCCAGATTTATTTATTTATTTATCTATTTGATCTTTCAGCTCTTTAATGTAATAACTGGCATGGCATCTGCAGTATTGAGGAAGTTAATTCAGATTCCTGGGCAGCTGTATGATCAACCAACCCCAGATACTGTATATTTTATATAACCAGCAGTGGTCCTTGAGGAGGTGTATGCCACTGTTACAAGTAAGACTGGGCAGAGTGCATAAAAAACATGAGCTGGAAAAAATACATGCAGAGCCTTTATACTGTTATACGGACATATGCCAAAACCATTTTTATAGTTTGATACAATGTTTTATTGTAATGCAACCTGTTGACATATGTTCAGTATAATAATTATAGGTTCAACAATTAAAATAGTGAAAACAAACTTTAGTTTACCCTGGGGTACCTAAGGCAACATTATTTATGAAAAAAATGTTCTACTGTTGAAAAAATACATCCTAAAGGTAGAATATAATTTAGTGATCTTACAAAAGAAACATTTTGTTCAGATGAAAATGGTCTATAAATAATTAATAAAAAAAAGTCACTCTACTGTATCAAATAAGTTTTTTTTTATAGCACTTTAAATACAGTGTGGTAAAAACAGTCATAAAATGTGGAGTGACATCTATAGCCCCTTTCACACACAAATGCCTCTACATTTGTGGGATGCTGAACCGCAAGGTGGTTCAGACACAGCCTTAAACATGATGGCTCTGTGAAGGTAGAGGCAATTCACACAGACCCTAAATGCCGCATCATTGCTGGTTCTGAGCCATCATAACTTGTCTGTGTGAAAGGTGTAGATGACAAAAACGCTTAGCTGTAAAGAGGTTAATACTACTAGTTAATGAAAAACTGAAAGAAACTGGTAAAAGGAAAATTATTCCCTTCCCTCATACTTGCTTTGAAGAAAATATATAATGTTCTGAATGAAGACATCCCTATTTAGTGACATCACTATCTTGTTGCGGATACTTGTTTGTGCTTGTTGTATGGGGTATCCCTGTTAAAACGTGGTACACTGTGTAATGAGCTTGCCCGGGCATGCGCAAATGATTTTAGTTCAGAAAACAAAGAAACGATCATCTGAAGGGAGTACGATGTACTGAGTTTGGCCCTTAAAGTTATTTTTTATATAATTGTTTTCACAAATAAGCAAATTTATGTGACTTTAACTGATGAGCAACACATTTGTAAACGCATATGATTTTGTGGGTGAACTACGGTTTGTATTGTTCGTAGTGATTTGTGCAGTAGTCAATTACAGCATTGACAGCGTACCATTTTCTAGCGTTAAACAGGTGTGCGTACCACATTTTGATGATGTATAAACCGGTACAGGTTTTTTACCACTTTCTAGCCCTACACTGGTACACAAAAAATAATGCACACTTGTAATTAATTGTAGAAATCCAGACAAAGACTGTCCAATGGATGGCTTTTACCAAGCTCCACAACATTGATGTTTTGATGTGAAATATCTCCTTAAAGGCTGTTAATGGATTTGAAAATAGTACAAGGAAAATGTTTTGTCTTTTGTAGAAGAAAGTAATTGCATTTTTAGTAGCCTAAACTTACACTATTTTAGATAAGTAATTTAGAATGAGAGGTGTTTTGTACAATATTGCTTATCAAGGAGGCTGTGTGGTCCAGTGGTTAAGGAAAAGGGCTTGTAACCAGGAAGTCCCTGGTTCAAATCCCACCTCAGCCACTGACTCATTGTGTGACCCTGAGCAAGTCCGTCTTTCGGGTGAGACGTAATTGTAAGTGACTCTGTTGCATAGTTCACACACCCTAGTCTCTGTAAGTCGCCTTGGATAAAGGCGTCTGCTAAATAAACAAATAATAATATGGATCTTTCCACTGTAGGTTGGACAGCTCTAATACAGACAAACATTTAACATCAATCCTATGTCACCACCACTTATTATCAAACTGAAATGTCCTGGCCAGAATATATTATATAATTTTTAAAAATGCCCCTCCCAGAATACATAATACAGTAGCCTCCGTGTATAGGAACACCTTCTAAGAGAACACTTCGCCTAAGAGAACACCCTTGTGGTGAAACGCTCTGCCTAAAGGAACAGCAACTTTGCTCAAAAGAACACCTTTTTGGCACCGCTAGTAATTCGTTGAACCTGAATCAGACACAAGTCACCAAGCAATTTGGTGTTTTCTGTTCTGGCGAGTTGCTTCACCATTCTGCTAAATAATTGTGTGCATGCCTTGAATATTGCTCCTGTACAGGTATTTATAATATTCTAGAGCTGATTCTGCATTTTTTATAGGGGTGCTGTGTTAATTTAGTTTGACATTTAGTTTGACATTTAGTTTGTTAATGTTAGGTTGTCTGTTTTAATAAACTTTATTATTAAAGTTTATTAACATAAACTTGCCTGTTGCTTTTCTCTTACTTATTCTGTTCATTTCATATGTTGATGCACGTACGACTTGACAAGTTTTACATATTTATTTATTGATTGATTCATATTGTGTTTGGTGGTCAACTCCGTCTTCAAGAGCACTTTGGCTAAGAGAACACTTCGCTTGCTTCCAGAGAGGTGTTCTCTTAGCCGGAGACTACTGTATCATTATAATATTGTAACAACCCTGGGTCTGCTGTAACTGCTTTCGGGAAGGTTCTGTGACCCACGGTCAACAGTTCAATGCATCAGGTGTTCGGGGATGTCAGAGACGGGAGAATCGCCACCAATCAGGGGCTCGACTTGCTGCGCTAGTGGTACCCAGTTGCAACATTGTTGGCAAAACCAAGGGACGACGTGTTGCAAACATCAGGGGATCGACAGCGGGACGCTGTGTCTGCTTCGGATTGGTGGCTGATGCACCGGGGGCGTGCCCTGGATGCAGGAATAAGTAATGGGGTGCTGCTGCTCCGTGGCTGCTGAGACGGAGAGACAAGCTGGAGTAAGAAAAAGAATACAGAAGACAGAGCCAAGGAGAGCAGAAGAGGGACTGCAGCAAAGAGAAACCAGAGACAACACTTAGTGGCTGTAGCTCACGGCCAAAACTGTGTGTTTTTTTACTTTCTTTTTTTTCTTTTATTATTTGTCACAGTCTGAGTAGCACTATGCCGCTCAGCTGTAGTTGTACCACTGGCTGGTAAAGCAGCACACTTTTACCTGCCCAGTGTAGAATCCCGGCTTAATAAACCATGAATTCATATTCCTGCAACCGCTACAATATCATTGAACTCTGCTTAATTTCAATCAGATTTATCAGTCATAAGCAACAACTTATTTACAGCCCTGGAAATCAATAACAGCTTTGAGATAGGATGTTTTGTCATATACTGTGCAGCATAGTCATTTTTCTTGGCTTTTAAAAGCAAGTCTGCCTTTTTTAACAATGACCTGTATGCTCCCTTTGACTTGTTTAACTGTATTAAGAATAACAGTATTGACATTTTGTATTGTACATAACCTCCGCAATAAGCTTCTGTGAAAGTAACTCAAACTGAGGATCCTCTAGTCATATTCTGTAATCAAAACTCACAGCTTCTCACTTTCGGTTTGAGCACAGGTGCAACCCTATGTTGCCTCTTGTCATGTAGCCTTCTTGTCATCCCTTCCTTGCATTGCCTGTAGCATGCATGCAGTGTGAAGGATCCTTTAGGGCAGGGGTTTTCAACCGACAGTACGCATACCCCTGGGGGTACTTTTAAGGGTCATATGGGGTACTCAGGACCACACAGAAATGCACAAATAAAAATGAAAAGAAAAGAAAATAATGATCTTGAATTGATTTTGTTAACAGTATTACATATTATCTCTAAACCATTGTGCATAAATATTTGTTTTTTTGTTGAGCAGCTCAAAGTGAACTGCAGATGAAAAAAAAACAGAATCTATCATGTCCGTACTTTCCACATGTATGCATGCGTGGTTTCAATTCAGTGGATTTCCACTCTAGTATGGGTGGGTGTGACAGAAATACAATGATTCTTGGTTGTAAATCTCCCTCCCCACCTGTGAGAGCGCTAAGCAGCGAGAGCAGTTCCTTGGACGGGCTGGTCTGACAGTTCTTTCCCAGGATTCAAGGGAAGTCGGCCAACCAGGAAGGGGGCGAGACTCCGTTGCAATATTATTATTTGTTCATTTAGCAGACGCCTTTATCCAAAGCGACTTACAGAGACTAGGGTGTGTGAACTATGCATCAGCTGCAGAGTCACTTACAACTACGTCTCACCCGAAAGACGGAGGACAAGGAGGTTAAGTGACTTGCTCAGGGTCACACAATGAGTCAGTGACTGAGGTGGGATTTGAACCGGGGACCTCCTGGTTACAAGCCCCTTTCTTTAACCACTGGACCACACAGCCTCCTTATATAACGCATTGACCCGGAAGGGAAACGACGTGGCAGTCGCAGATTGGAGAGGCGGTTGCACTCGTTCGGCAGCCATATTGGATTTTGCGGAATTTGTTAAAACGCCTATGTATCGGAAACTGCTTACTGCAGAGTTCTGAAAATTGCTAGACATGTTGAGGGATAGTCCATGATTAACTGTTGTTAATATGAAACTGATTGGTTCTGTGGTTTGGCAACCACATTGATTAATGACATAAAATTAGCATACAAATATAAAATCATCAAAATTCAAACATCTTCTCTGAAACCACTTATCCGTTTCAAACAAAAATTGGAATAAAACATCTCAGTATGGTCATCTGTTACGCTTGTTCAAGGGAAGTTGCTACTGTGAAAATCATGGCGTCCACGCTGCATGACATCATCAACATACGCATCTGGCTATAAAACTGCCTATAACTTCTTATCGGCTGCACCAAAACGCACAAAATTTGACACGGATGTAGAGGACTATGGAATGTTGTGTCATGGTCAATATGGCGGCCTTTGGTCACATGGTGTGGCAGCCATCTTGGATTTAATGAAAAGTTTGGACAATATTCAAAAGTCTTCTTCTCATGAACGGTAAATAGTACAGCTGTGAAAAAATGTTGTACATAGTGCGCTCATGTCCACGATTGATTCTACTTAAGGAAAAATGGATCGGTCACATGGTGTGGCAGCTATTTGGGATTTTGCGTAAAACACTTAAACAACAACTGCTCATGAGCCCTTTGGCTGATTTACATGAATCTTGGGTATACGTTATCTTTGTACTGTCCTCTAAAAAAGTTACTCAGAAAAGGTTCCTACATCAACAAACATGACCGCCATGAGCCAATCAATATGGGTGACATGGCAGTTTTGCAAATTTTTCACCCTGAAATGACACATTCCTACCACTGGGGACAGCTGTTAACATGGAAAAGTCTGCAAGGTATCGAAAAAATATAGCAAGGTAGAGCAAGGTATAGAAAAAAATATGTTTGTAATTTATTAGGTGTGACTTTTATTGTTTTACAAAACTGGTGTGTTTATATGAGCACTATAGGTAATGCAAGTAATGTAATGTGTAATGCATAAATAGTTTTATATAGTATGGTTAAGTTCTGCTAAAGGTCAAATTTAAAGCTGGCTGTAAAACTTCCAATAATTTCTTATTGACTGTAGATGGTTGTTATATAACATGCAGAGTTCTGATTGAAGCCAAAATGAGCATAAATGATGTAAGTATGATTATCTTTTATGGGTGTTCAATGGAAGTTGCTACACTACAAAACATGGCTGCTGTGGGCCAATGAGATTTCAGCATTGATCATCTAACCAATGATTCCAATATTCTGGCCATAATTGACACAGTCAGCTGTGTCCAAAATGATTTGTGATGATAACGTTTCATCTATAACAACCAATGCGCTAACTGCTTGGAAGTCGTAAAGTTGCTCGCAGCTCTAGTTGTTTATTATTATTGTTATCGGTCACCAGACATGGATACAAAAAAAATAATAAAGATCCCTTTTCCAAAACGGATTAAACCTCTCAGTCTGTTTCATTACCGCACTGGATCACCCCTGCACCTGCATCCACTCAGCCACTTTGTCACAGTGGGTGACGCAGGGGTCTGGTGATTCTGCTTATGGAGAGCGCTCTGTGCTGCTCATTAACTTTTGTTGTTTTCAACTTATTGTATAATTGAATACTAATCAGTGAAGCACAATATTTCTGCATTTTCTTTAAGTATAAATACTCCGGTAAACATAAATCATAATTACAATACTCATATTTTACGTTTTTTGTTTTATTTATTAGGCGCGGATGCATTTTTAGAAACAGCAATAGCGGCTGGTTGAAATGGATACATTTCTTACTTGCAAAAGAAAAATGAAGGAAGAAAACACAACAGTACAGAAAGTGCAAAGTGACAGGAAGTTACACCGAATGCCTTCAGATATTTTTTATGTTGCCTTTAATAAAAAAAAAAGTGTATCACTGTTAGTTATTATAGTTTTATCCTGAGGTTAATGTTTTTGATATTGTAAACATTTAAAATGGCACACATGCTGAGATGGGAAGTAAATGGTAACGTGATAAGCAGCAGTGTGGAGTAGTGGTTAGGGCTCTGGACTCTTGACCGGAGGGTTGTGGGTTCAATCACAGGTGGGGGATGCTGCTGTTGTACCTTTGAGCAAGGTACTTTACCTAGATTGCTCCAGTAAAAACCCAACTGTATAAATGGGTAATTGTATGTAAAAATAATGTGATATATGTGTAAAATGTGATATCTTGTAACAATTGTAAGTCGCCCTGGATACAGGCGTCTGCTAAGAAATAAATAATAATAATAATAAACATATACAGTGCAGACTATTTTGTATTATTTATAATAACTTTGTTGAATAGAAAGTGAACATGAGTGTTTCCAAAGAGATTCCCAAACACTATCTTTTAATTCTGTGCATCCAAAGACATGTAATTAAAAGTAAACAGGGAAAAAAAGAAATGTGTTAATTAGAATGTTCGGCCTTTTATTTGAACTGTGGTACCATTCAGTCGAGTGAAAATTGTAAGGGGTACTTGAGCTGAAAACATAGTATATAAAATAATATATTCTGCAATTGTCACATTGCTCTCATACAGGTGCAAAACTCCCTTATGTGATTTTGTTGGCATGTTATTTGCAACCTCTATAGTTTCTCTTTTCCATTGAAAGGTGTTGGCAGTTATTTAACATATGCAAACTGCCACCTGTGCTAAAACCAGGTCTAATTAGGATGCAAACTGATTGGTCCAAGAACAAAAGGAAATAGTATATGAAAAGTCTCACCCAATTATCAACTGCATTTAAAAACTTTAGAAAAGAAAAAGTATCAGTTGAAAAATGCAGATGTTGTGGTTTTGTGTATAATATTGAGGTTCCATTACACCTTGTTCAACACCAATGTTCTCTGTTGAACCATCTTGTATTTTGTACAGGATGTTCTACGTTACATACAGTACCTTTAAACAAGTAAGCATCTCTTACATTATTATAAAGGAAATATGCTGCAATACACATTTAAGGAATGACTTCAGGGTTGCTTTGAAAAAAAAAGGGTAGTTGTGTTTTAAGCCAGTCCCCAAAGGTAAATGGTTCCAAGGTTGCTAACATTAGAGAACGGGGGTGGGGGAATGATGTATCTGAATAGTACCATAA
The DNA here is from genome assembly GCA_030684275.1 of Acipenser oxyrinchus oxyrinchus. NCBI lineage: Eukaryota > Metazoa > Chordata > Actinopteri > Acipenseriformes > Acipenseridae > Acipenser > Acipenser oxyrinchus. The sequence continues at coordinate 26,811,202 of CM060249.1, read as the reverse complement.
ATTGCTACTTGCAAAGCTACCATAGAGTCACTGTGTACCACAATACTAGTGTCCCCATGAAACGCATTGTCTGTATAAATAATATGTCCATACAGCCCCTTTTTACCAACTAGTGATATGTTATGTATTACCAGACAACTCGATTTTTTACTATAGCACACCCAGCTATCACTTTTAGCAGACAATTAGTGGTATGTAAGTGACCATCAGAATTGTATGGAATATACAGTGTACTAGAATCTCTGTGATAGAGAGCAAATAAATCCTAGTTAACGATCTCCCTCCCGACTGTGAGGGCACAGTATAACAGGAACAGTGTTCCCCGGACTGGATGGTTTGGCAGTTCATTCCAGGGTCAGTCGGAAGTCGGCCATCCAGAAAGGGGGCGGAGTCACAATACCAGAAGTCATCGCCTTAATGTGGCAGGTGATGTGTCAGTCATGGATTGGAGGAAACGTGATTGCACTCGCTACCGAAGGGGGCGTGACTGAGGGGTATATCAGGGGATGTAGCGAAGCAATCTGTTCCCTTGTTATGGTTTCGCGAGAGACGGTAAAGGACCTAAAATGAAAAACTAACCGTGAGTGTTTTGTGTCTGTTTCTGTCTGTCTATTAACTGTCCTACTTGTGATTATAGACGGCTAAATGTCCAGGAGCTGTCGTTTAAAGCCAGCACCAAACCCGGACAGCACTGCACTACTGTTCACCATTACCACCACTTGTAATAAGAGCACTCAAGTTGGACTGTGATCGTGTTTGTGTATAGTGTAATTATAAGTATTGTTTCGGGACTGAACCCCATGAGTTTTGACTGTGCTCTACACATTGCTGTGTATAGCCAGTCGTATTATTTAAGCAAACAATAAAGCTTCATTTTCACCTTGAACTGTTGCTGGGTTTGTTATTCTTGAGCACTGCATCAACTCTACACCTGCGTACTGCAAAACCACATTATTATTATTATTTGTTTATTTAGCAGACGCCTTTATCCAAGGCGACTTACAGAGACTAGGGTGTGTGAACTATGCATCAGCTGCAGAGTCACTTACAACGACATCTCACCCGAAAGACAAGGAGGTTAACTGACTTGCTCAGGGTCACACAATGAATCAGTGGCTAAGGTGGGATTTGAACCGGGGACCTCCTGGTTACAAGCCCTTTTCTTTAACCACTGGACCACACATTGCCACAATCATCCACCAAATGACTCAGTGGTCTACGTACATGTATCTCAAATATAGTAACTTGTTCACCTGGTAAAGGCATGGTTACGTGATGTGCAGGGTGTCATAGAGACAGGACAGCGCATGTTCGCATCCTGGTTGTGTGAAGTTGCCCATATTTGCTGGTGATTCACAGGGAGCGTTGCATTGACCCTAGCACTCCTGCAGGTTAAGGAGGTAAAATAAGCATCACAGTGTTTCTCTTCACCGTGCTACAGTGGACCCTGTAGAGCTTCTGGGTGTAAAGAGGCTTAGTCTTGGGGTCGGAGGACACCCACCTTCAGATCTTCTGAGGTGTAGTGGGGATATCTCTGGTAAAAAAACACAATTGGACATTCTAAAGTGTGTTACACTAAAAATAAAATACAAAATCCTAAAATATTAAGGTGCCAGCAAGATTAAAAAGATACCCCACATCACCACTTTAGAAAGGGATCAAAATCATACAATCAAATGTCAGTGTTCAGAAGTGTGAACAGAATCATATCTGAATGTTATCCCAGATAACACCAACCAACACTGCAGTGGTATCTAGGAAAAAGGGTTAATATAATCATGTAGATTGTAATCACTAGTTTTGAGCAGTTTCCCCTTTCTTGCTGGCATTGTGTGTATAGTGTTGTATATATACAAGGTAGTTTTAGAAAATATGAATGTTGTGTATGTTGAAAAAAGCTATATAGGTGTTTCCTGTAAATAGCTACCAGTATAAAAAAAATATTTAGTATTTGTAAATGCTTCCTGAGTAATATAAAAAAAAGCCCTACTGCTAAAGTGCTGTAGTAGCAGAAGCATACCCTGTGAAGTTGTGACATTTAAAATGTGGAGAGAAAGCTCAGGAAATACAAACAAACCAAGAAAAAAGAAAACAGATACCAAGGAACAACAAGAAGATAATAATGTGAATTAAAACTACTAATCTTAAGGCAAACTTGAGATTAAAGAGAGAAAAATTAAGTTAAGAAACAGCAGCACCAGAATAGTAATTTACTAGGCCTTATATATGTTTTCCAATTCCCCCCAGGAGATAAACAAAGCAGTTTTATTTTACAACAGCTAATAATTCATTTTCCACTAGGTGGCATTCTTGCAAGCTGGAAATACTACTAGGTAGAGTATGCGAGTGTGGAGGGGAGGTGCCTTCTGAATCAAGTAGCTCACTGCTACAGTTCTTGTCTTGTCTTTTTTACACATATAAAATTAGACCCAAAGGGAATATTTTTGAGAACTGTGTACAAAATATTGTATTTTTTGGTGAAACTGTGTCACAATTGGCAGAATCCACCCATGCTCTGAATATCTTTACTACGTAGAACATTGCAGACAAATCAGTACTAAGAAAAAGCTAGTCAGTGTATTTGTGCAATATTGTTTTTAAGGTTCAGATATAATTACTTTAATATCTCAGGATTTACATTCGGAAAAAGCAACGTTAACCTTTTAAAATATGTTCCAGATGGTGTAAAATGTCACATATCAGACCTCATACTTCACTATAAGACAAATAGTTACGGATGTTATTAATTGTAACCCTCTCTTACATTTAGGTATGTATTTATTAACAGCTTCTGTGCTGGGCTGACACTCTTGGAATCCTGCATTCATATTTATAGGATTAAAATGCAAAAACTCTACTAGCAGAATTCCTTTTGTAACAACAACAACATTGTATTGATATAGCACCTTTCATAGCAAGTATCCCAAGGCACTTTACGAGATTTAACCCTTTGTGTTCCATTTATTCTGCGCGTCTCAGGCGCATTAGGTCCAATTTATTTTGGTGCTTATCTTGGCGAGAGCCAAGTTCAAATCAGCATGAAGTTTTAACATCTACTCTCATGTAATGGAAATCAAATCACACGCGCAGTTTATTTTAGACACGCTGTTTAAAAGTATTTTTTTCACAGTAAAACAGGTTTAAAAGGCACTGCATATCAACAGGACACTCAGTACTGCATCTCCAGCCCCGCCCCATCCCTTGTTCGCTGTATTTTTCACATACCTCTTCATAGTCATGCATACCGATAAATCATCTCCTGATCACTCGTTTTATCACCAAACTCCTCAATAATGTGATCCGTCATTATTTTATTACTATAACATCTCAAAAAGCTCTGCAAATGTCCGTGATATTCTTTGAGCGCTGGATGCAGAAGTAGCTGTCTTGTTTGTTTATGTCCGTGTTATCTCTGTGGTGCCGGGGCTATGTGTATTGCTCAGATCGCCCTTTTTTTTTCGGCTTCTCTCGGCTCCTATCAGTCTCACTCGGCTATTGAATGGTTTTCTCGTTTTTTTCCAGAGAAAAAATGACTAGAGACCTGTTTTTTACGTCTTTTTAATGATGTCGGACAGGGTTCGACATCGGACTGGAAAGGGAAAATTGCAATGTCGGACCTGGTCCGACATAGGACCGCAAAGGGTTAAACAAACAAAAAGAAAAGGCACAGTTAGGGTTAGTGCACAGCCCTAATTCCTGGTTTTTGCTGAGGTCCAATAATGCAAATCTGGAACTTCAACGTCTCCCCTAATAGTTAACAAATAAACAAAGCAGTCAGTCTCAAGCATTGAGTTGCTGAAAGGCTGAATAACATGAAAAAAAGCATTTACAAACTATGCAGCATTTATATATTTCATATCATGATGTATTTAGATATCTGAAACAAAAACACATTGTAAATGTGAAAAAGTCAAGTTATGAAAAGTGCCCAGGTATTTAAAGTGGAGATATCAAAAACACAAGCCAAGTTTCAAGAAACCATTGGGGCAACCTTGCCCAGCACAAAGCAAATAGGCACAACTGTAAAACCGGTGGGGTCAAGGATGATATGCTTTGTACTCATCTATTACATACGCAGAAACATAGACTTGTTACTGATACGTGATTATACTTGTTACTCAGCACAGACCTACGGTTTACAAAAATTGGAAATTCAAAAATTGGCTTCAGTTTCCTGCACTTTCTGCCTAAAAGCTACATCACAGGGTGTGGCCAAACTACAATCAAAACAACAAACGTACATTTCAACAATAAACCTTGGAGCAAGCCAATACAAGTTGCAGCATTTCCAATCATAATTTACTTTTAAAAATGTATTATAGCATTAATGCAATCAGTTTAATGTTTTGATAAAGCACCAATGCTCAATGAGACAACCAAAGAAAACCACAAGAGAAAAGTAGTCATTTGATTATTGATTGGTTAGTGAGTTTGCGGCCAAATTCTTGAAGCCAGGCACAGAGGTAGGGAGGCTGATTGGCCTCGTTCCATCTGTCATCTGTCACAAATATGTGGATCCCTGTTGTGGTGGAAATCCATAGGGAGTACATGCCATATCTAGACTTGCTAGACATGGGAGAAAGCTAATGAGCTCTTGCTCTTGTTAGTTTTTCTGAAAAGTGATTGAACTATGTCTGTTAAAAGTTGCAAATGCAAGCAGAGATGCAGTGTGTTAATTTTAACCCTTTAAAGTCTGCACTATTTACGCCTGTTTTGCAATTTTGTTAGATTTGTGCTTATAACTCTTTAACTGTAAAGGTTTTATGTACATGTCATATATGGAATTAATCAGCACAAACTGAGATTCTGTGTAGCATGTCGCCATGAGCTGTGGCGCAGATGCTTTTTGCACTGCACGCAGTCCCCCAGCCAATCCGGACCTCCTGATCAGTTCCGCGCCAGGCAAGCCTACCTGCTCAATTGGTTGCCTAGCAACGCGTCTCCTGATAGGAGTCCCAGTTGCACAAGAACCAGCAACAAAGTCCTTCCTGTCACAGTACCATACTCTTTTTAAAAGAACAAGGTTTAAATGATCGCTTAACCCTTTCCTACCAAAATAGAATGACCATATACGGGCATGAATATGACCACTTTCTGTTTGTAGTTTGGCAACTTCAAATCAACAATTAAAACCCAATATATCCACAGAAATGGCTTATGTAGCTGTTTACAATGATATAGTGTATTTTGTTGTGGAATATATTTTTATATAAGTCACGCCCCCAAACAATTCATAACTAAATTTATAATAATAAATAACATTTGAAAAATTTGGGACAGACTGAGGAGGAGGGGCTCTGGGGCTCCAAGGGCTGCCGACGGTCCGGCCACAGAGAACGCAGAACTCGTCTCTGTGGCCCTTTCTAGCCACTTCTGGCGCACCCGGGGCTGAAAAGCCGCACAGATGTCGCAGGCCACCTCACTTCCAAGGGCCAAGGTGGCATGTTGGATGCCCAAGCATCGCACAGACAGGGTATGCCTGTCTTCCTGAGGGATAATAGCTCTGCAGGACGTGCAAAAATGGAACCCAGCCTTGCCCATAATTACGCTGGAGTATCGCGTGCACCGCGTGTACTAAGTACTGAGGACGTACCAAGAGCCTCGACCGCGAAGCAAGTTGAGGTGGTGGACGCCTCTCGCACAGAACACTGAGAGCGCTTAGTGCAATAAGCACCACGTGCACCAAGAGTGTACCGTGCTCCCTTACAGCGTCAAGTGTAGCGCAGGTGTAACCCGCACTGAGGGCGCTATGCGCACCGAGGTACTAACGCCGTGCATGTTTAACCCCATGCGCACCAGGCACTGTTTGCAGCATGTACTGTGTGCACCGAGTGCACCAAACACCGCATGCACCGAGCGCCAAGGGCGCTATGCGCATCGAGGCACTAGCACTGTGTGTTTTGGGCGCCGTGCACACCGTGTTCACCGAGCACCGTGTGCACTATGTGCACCGAGTACAGTGCAGCAACATATGCACATGCACCAAGCGCCGTGAGCAATGCGTGCATCAAGCACTGCATACACTAAGGAGCTGAGCGACTGAGGCACCAAAGTACCATGCGCACCGAGTGCACTGTGCACTATGAGCACCGGGCACCGAAGCACCAGGGGCTTAGCGTGCACCAAGTACTGAAGCACCGGGGGGCAGCTATGCAGCGGTGCCTACCCTAACCGCGTGTGGTCACACACCTGGTCAGCACGCAGCATACACCAGGGAGAGACAAGGGCCGAAGCCGCGGTGGGCGAGCTGAAAAGCAAAACGCAAAAACACTGCAAAACAATTGGGGGAGAACACACTGTTGTTGTTTGTTTGTTATGAAGGCCCGACACACCGAGGTGGACGGGCCGACGCAGCCAGCAAGATCTACCGTACAGGGGGGTGTATGTAAGCACACAGCCGGGTGGAGGAATACACATCTGGTTGGCTGTTGTTGTATGACAACTGCGCTATAGCTAATCCACAGCACGACCCAGACAAGCAGGGTTGTGCAGTGTAGTATACAGACAGGAGGACGCGCAGCGACAACCAAAACAAACAAGGCCCAGTCCAGCTGCCCAGACGGCGGCTGGTGGAATCACTCGACAGCAGGGATGCAGCGAGGCCTAGCCCCGGTGGAGGAACTGTATTCTCCCAAGAGTGTAGACTAGAAAAGACATACATACGCACTCCTTTAAATCAATACTGCACAGGCAGTCGCTCACACATGACAGACAGTAAGGAAAGGCAGCCTGCAATGCAAGCAAACAGGCTGCTGAAAGAAGGAGGAAAGAAAAAGAGGCTTCAGCTTTGGAGCCACTGATTCCAGGAAAGCGGCAACCCGTCTTTCAGCACGAATGCAGGGGAACTCTGCAGTCGACTCAGAAAAGCTATTTTTCACAAAACACTCTGTTTCAACACAGTCTTACCTTACCGTCTTGAGAGGAAAAAAAGAGAAATGGCTTCCATGGAATGACAGTTTTAACCCCTCGGTAGGTGGGACCAAGGATGTCATCCAGGAAGGTGCCTATCTGCAGCTCTGATATAGAGAGCTCGGTGAATACCTACTAATAGGCAGGCATTTCCCATAAGTAATGCTTTGGTGGTCGTCTTCAAATTGAAAGGGAATGCCCTTTATAATAAAATGAAGTCTATACAACTCCCCTTTAAAATCAGATATAAACTCAGTGTAATAAACAGATTTCTGAAAAACACCAGGTAATTACTGTGTAATGTAATTACGTTTTCTTTTTTCTTTTAAATCAAATCCAACAGGAAGTTTCATTATCCCTGTATCTTTCTGCACACAGAACGATTTTCCTGAAGGTGACCTTTTTAAAGCAGTATCCATGGTAACAGATCCCTATGTGCTGTGTAGCACAGCTTGTACACAATAAATAATACAAGACTGTTGATGGGAAATATCAGTGCTTGACCAATGGTGATACCTGAGACTATAGAAATATAAAACTACTGAAATATGAAATTAAATTAATAAATGTATTAGTGGTGAGATTTGATAACTCTGGTTCTGATAAACCAGAAGTGAGAGGGACCTAAATCAGAAGTGTGTAATGTAATCATTTATAACCTGTCTGGGTGTCTATGTCTAGACTCTAGGTTGTATGTAGTAATCTTGCTAATCCTGGCGAGATACATTAGCTTGTCTCCACCAGTGTTGGGGGTGGGGAGAGATGCTTAAATAAAAGCATTTGACACTTGTAATGTAATGTGTAGAGACAAACATATATATTTTTTTACAGAAATATTGCTGTGCAGTGCATCTTGCATCCACAGAATAAGCCAATTTGTGTGTGTGTGTTTGGTGTGTATGTGTGTGTGTGTGGGGAGGGGGGGGGTGGTAGGTAGTATAAATAATATGAGGACCTAAGGTTCATAATATTATTGTATCATATTTTTTTCTTACCATTTATTAGCATTGGTGTCATTGAGCTGGATTTTGTCCTCACCCCAATTTAGCTGTGTTGATCATGGTCATTCATGGTGGTCTTGTATAGTAAAGGCATGGCCATGTAGTGTGCAAGGTATGTTTTACAGTCAAGAGAGTGCAGGTTTGCTTCAGAAAATTCACAGGGACTATTACATTGGCTACTGCAGGTTAGATAGTCCTTTTAGATTTTACCTGTTTCTCCTCACCATGCTACGGCGGACCCTGGCCAGGCACCCAGTGAGCTTAAAGCAGACACTTACAGGGCTGGTCATGGGATAGGAGGATGCCCACTGACAGACTTTCGTTTCTCCTTAGTTGCTCTAGGGATTGTTGCAGTGAGGGAATGTGACAGAAAGACAATGGTTCTTGGTGGTAAATCTCCCTCCCGACCTGTGAGGGCGCTAAGTAATGGGAACAGAGTGCCCTGGACTGCTTGGCCTGACACTTTGTTCCCAGGGTTAAAAGGAAGTTGGTCATTTAGAAAGGGGCGAGCTTGGTACATTAACTCATCGACCTGGAAGGGAAATGATGTGGCAGCCGCGGATTGGAGGAGCGGCTGCAATCGTTTACCAAGGGGTCATGAGTGACGGAATAAGTAGGGGACGGAGCGACGTAATCTGTTCTTTCGTTTTGGTTATTGGAAAAGAACCCAGAAGGACCTGAGGATTTCTGTATACATATCGTGAGTGTTTTGTTTGTTTGTCTAATTGTGTCTTGTTATTATTGACGGCTAACACGTTCCGGAGCTGTCGCCAAGGGCCAGCACAAACCCGGAACAGCACTGCACTTGTATCACAAAGTAACTGTATTTGCACCACGAGCACTAATTCACACACTAAATGGACTTGTGTATGTGATTTGTGTGGGTGTATAATAAATGGGACTATTTTGGGACAAACCCAGGGATTACAAATTAAGTAATACACGCCGCTGTATTACTTACCATCATTTATTGTTTACTGTTTGTTTTGCCATCAGGCACTGGACATACAAATCATTAAACAACTTTTCACCTGGAGTATAATTGTCTGTATGTTCATTGATCACCTGCACCTGTACACTTTTAACCACTTTGCCACAGGGAATTATTTGGCACACTTACAACAAAACAAAAAAAGGCCCTTCGTTATAAGTTTAAGAACTCCATTTAAGAGCCACCCAGTATGAAATTAAACGTAATGTTGTCCCTATTTTTTTTCCATTTTACAGGCTTATTTAATTTACCAGTAATATGGGCAAAATGTGATGCTATAATAAAACCGTTTGGCTTTACCACTCTGAAGGCTGCTCTCCGCTGCCACAGATGGTTCCCTGGGGACATTTTAAACATTCTAACACATTTCTCCTGCCTTGTGAAATTATGGGGATGTTCAAGCTGTATTAGTTGCTTAGTTGATTGATGTGCTACAATGTAGATTGTGGAAGCAGTTCATGTTCCCCAAAATACTGTATGTGAAAAGGGCCCTCTGGCTTAACACAAGGAATCTGGTTTTGAAGCATCTGAAACACACGGGCACAGATACATTCAGCCCTCTAGCTGAGGTTAATTACCTCTCTATAATGTATTTACCTTGGGACTTGAGTGTCTGCAAGGACTACCAGTAGAACACTTTTAAATGTTTGTGAGAAAATACTATTTAAAAGCTTGAGTATACAAGCCTAATAAAAGGCTGCAAGGACTGAAAACATGTGTTAGTTTTTTTCTTCTGTTGCTTTACTACATTGGTTCTTGTTACTGTATATCTGGAAATTGTTATGAAGAAGCTGACATGCTGTTTTAGCCTTGTGTTTAATCCAACAACATCCTGTACAATTTCTATTCAGCCTTGGTCTGAAATACTATATTGTATGTATTTATTCAAAATGATAATCCTCAGTCATTCTATCTATAGTTTTATACACTGTTAGGTTAAATAAAAACATGTAAAAAAAATCAAATTAAAGTTTATAGTTTCCTAAATCTATTGAAATCTACATCACAGATGCTTTTTTCCAGTATATATGCAAATCAACACTTGCTAAATATCCTAGAATCAAACAGACACAGCGGTATTGACTGAACCTACCTGAGTGATTAATTACATAGGCCTATATACTTTTTCAATTTAGACCATTTAAAAAGAAACCTAGAGAAAATATACTTTTAATAAAAATGCATAATGTTTAGCTTAACTTTAGTTATTCTTTACTGCTAAATCCCATCTACACTTGTTGCCAAGGTTGCATAGCAGTTATTTTAAATCATATTACATTTTACGCACAGGTGATGAAAGTGCTGAGATTTTTAAAAGAACATTTTTTGCAGATCTGAAAAGGCAGTGTTCTCAAATCTTAATAAGAGCTTTCTTTTTCATAGCTACTACCGTCAACTGGTTTATAGTTATCAATCCAATCACCACAATGCTTTTAATATTAAAATTGAGCAATTTTAAGGGCACTCACCCTCTGGATCATTTTGTTCTAAACTCTTTCCATGTATTTTGGATTCTGTTGCATACGTTGTTGCACTTTTTATAAAGCACTAGAGAACTATTCAGCACAATGATGAGTTTTTAACAATAAGAACATATTTCCTCTTGGTCAGTATTTTTTCCAGAAATTAATGTTGGTGGTTCACCCAGGTTACCAAGTATCTTGCATTGTTGTTGAAGTGTTCAGGTATGACCTCTGTCATTTTAAATCATGAGTATGTTTTCACTAGTATTTCTCTGAAATAAGAATACTAGTCACAAGTGTTCAAAATAACAATACCAGCTATGTAAACTGTTTATTCATAATATGAAGGGTTATATTGAGAATATAGGTATTCAAAATATGATAACTGTGATATTCCGCTAATAGTTGGTAAGCCAGGGGAATATACATGAAAACGGACAATAAGGTTGTATCTACAACACGCATGTGTCCAATTGTCAAGTTATGGCAGCACGTTCAGGATACAAATATATTTTGGAGGCAGCTGATTTGCTTGCATCCTTTCATACCAGGTAAACAGTGTTTTTTTTTTTCAAATCCTGCATAATGTATATAGATGACTATGGTTGTGAAATATTGTGATCGATAAGCAGAGGTGAAAGTAACTTTAATTTCTTATCAGTACTGTATTATTGTTAAGTCCCGTCCTCCACCACCACGCCCCGCCCCGCCCCTAATGTCGCCGATCTACCCTGTCACGGTTACCATGGCGATCACACGCGCTGTCATCCTAAGTCACATGAATGGGACCTCAGGTACTGCGAGTTATTTTGCTTAAATACAAAGAAAAAATGATGTAGCCTAAAGACCTCTGTTGATAAGCATTCATTAGATGTTTTTACCTGCCATGAACTGTGACCTAGATGACGAAATAAGTATGAATAGTTATTTTCGATGTCATCATCTCTGACTTTTTTTTAACTACCTGTTTTTAAGTCAGAACAGGTTTTTGAAGAGGAAAGGCCAGATTGCAGTTACAAGTTTGAATTTCCTCTAGGAAGAGCAGTGAAAGATTGTGGTTAGAACAAGTCATGCAAAGTGCATCAACAGGTTATAAAGAGTGCACCGATAAAAGGTTCAGGTTCACGTTCAAATCCAGAATTTGAGTCAGTATTTCGAGAAGTGGAACTCAGTGATATAAGCAGTGATTGTTGATAGCAAAGCCAGGGGATCCACTCTAAGTCTGCTGAGAGAACACACTATAAGAGCTTTACGCTTAGGAAGGAGAGGGTATAGATTCAAATCTTTGAATTTTTTAATGTCTTGATATCTGTAAGTGTTGATGAACTTTTAATTGTTGAACTCTCTAACCCTCTCACTCTTTTGTTGATGGTTGTTATTTTGATTAATATCTCAATGCTGTTTGCTACAATTGTTTTTTTAAAATCTATGGGAGAATTCTAATAAAGCTTATTTACTTGATTCAAATACTTGACTCATTTTGCCATCTGTTTTCCTTATAAATGTCTTGCAGCCCCTTGAATCCACTTTAAGCTCATTGCCCAAGAACCGTTAGGGTTCAAGAGCGTGACATACCACATTGTCGACAGTTTTGTAGTAAGCAATTTCCCTCTGACGTATATTAGATAGCAGGCTGTATTCTCTTAGACAGTGATTCTCAAACAATTTTTTTGGTGGCCTCAGAGTGCAGCCACAAACTCTTACTGGTGGCCGCACTGCTAATGTAAATATTATATGAAAAATAAATATAGGCATGCATTTATATGGTTTGAGTGTATACCATCTAATTTAGCTTTGCTTTTGCACTGCTGAGCAAACTCCACAAACTATAACCTACTCAAAATGTCAAGCAGTACCAGGACCAACATAGATTAATGCATATTTCATATTTGCAGAATTTTGCTATGCTTCATGAATGCTGCAGGAGACTGTAACGATTACCTGTATGGGTATTTACCTCCTAAAGACCCGAAACCTGAATAAGATATATCAAAGCTGCTTGACGCGCCTGTGACGCAGTCATGGCCCGCCCCCATACATAAAAACTGCGGTCACAGACCTCAACGTCATTTTTCCTTCAAGCCTGCTGCAATCATGGACGCAGTGACCTTGAAAGTGAATGGTTACATTTCTATTTCAGGGAACCAGGGTTATGATAATAACCTAACGTTCCCTTTCAAGTATGAAATGTAACCATTCACTAAGTGTAAGTGTACCAAAGCCGTCACAAGGGCAATATTGCAGAACGACTGGATTGCTACAAGGCTAAGCCGAGAGGCTGTCTTGTGCGTTACCATACGGAACCCCAGTAACAAGTAGCTAGGGCACATCCTGGAATAAAGCCCACGAAGTTTGTCATGCCCCTGGTGGAACTGGCAGTGAGCTTTTCTGGAGGGGGCGAGTTGGCCAGCTCATAGGCAGTCCTGACTGTGTCTGCTATCCATTTGGACAGCCTCTACTTTTTACAGTAGCATCTTGGAATTGGTGTCCTTTTTTTCAGAACACTGGGGAACATTATAAAGTATTTCAGAAACCATATACACTTTTCGCTTTTTTTAACATGATATTTCAGGTTTTTTTTTTTTTTACAATTTTTAAACGTTAAGTATTTTTGCTTTGAGATAAATGTATTAAGGCATGTTATTCTATGACCCGAAGGACCTTGCACTACTTCCTGAAAGTTTTATTGAGAAACATATTGAAGTTTGGGCAAATGAGACTGTGACAAGGTACGCCTGTCACGTATGTGGGGCACCGCTGATATACAAAAGAGAGAGTCATGGAAGTTGGAGTTGAAACGCCGGTACAGGTGCGCAGGATTTATTAACACAAAAGAAAGTAAACAAATCGGGTCATATGATGCTACCAGCGATGTTAGTGCACAGAGGACAGATACAGGAGACTGTACACAAGGCAAAATAAAACACAGTACAAAAACTACAAAGAAAAGGGGCCACACAGGTCGAGCACTAGCCTTAATGAACAAGGCGTCCCGCTCCAGGAACCTGCTACACTACGTAACCCTCGCGATACATTACTTGGGATCAATATCCCCTAAATTAACCTACTTATGAGCCGGTATTCTTCAGATGACTCCTGCTTCTTCATACGGCCTCGGCTGTGCACTGCCTTCACGATCAGCGTCTGCAGTTTAAGGGTTGCATAGTTACCTGCAGAGAGGACGCTGTCCTCCTGAGCTTACACAATGCGCTCTCCTGTGTAGCATTGCGTTGCAGTAGCCCAGAACGATCTCCACCGGATGTTTTTATGCTGACGGACACTCAGTCGAGACCCGCCCACCTGCTGGTCAAGGACAGGCATAGCCAATCACTTGCTACCATTCCTCTGAACCAAACCTAGCAGGCAGCAAGTCTCACTTGAGCGCCTGTCTGTAAACAATAATTTAATCAAACAAAACAACTCCAAAAGGCACACAAAACAAACCCCTTTCCACATATAAATAACATCAACACTAATCTCCCCGCCCAGCTACAGAGATATATTTGTTTTCACCTGAGTGATTGGAATGACATAATACATATTTATTCTCAGGGTCTTTATAAGCAATAATGGACACTACTCTTGATTATTTTCTCAAAATAAATATTTATAAATAAAATAATAAATAGTTAATTCATTCCATTATTATCAGTAATAATGAAAGAAAAAGTACCTGACAATTTTAGTTCACGAAATAGTATCTGCTTATGTCCACTCGTTTCTTGATATTTATAAATGTTGTAAAAACATATGTATATATTAAAACACATGAGACAGAATGCATCAAATTTACAGTTAATATGCATTTATACTACTGTACCAGTAGTATAAATGCATATTTATATTAATACAGTCGCTGCAGATCATTTCAGATTCTTGCTGGATTGATCCTCCTATAAGTTTAAAAAAGTGTTTTGTGGGGTATTTATACTTGTAAGCATGTTTCATACAGCCTGCTATATTGATTTTAGTAAATAACTATAAAGGGCATGAACAATCAATTGAAGTTAGAGCATAACTTCAAACCATATGCAGCTTAGCTGTGTTCCGACAAATGTCACAATTGCCTTTAAATCTTAGTCTTAGAATCTTAGAAGTGCAGCTGATTCAAAGATAGTCAGAAAAAAAGAGGATTGCAACCTTGTGACATTTTTGTGTTATTGCACTGCGACAGATAAATAGCTGGCCATGGTTTCTACTGTACTCTGGTACATTGTTCTTAATCTTGTCTGATTTGAGATTACAGTAAAATCACTATCTATATTTACTGGAAAATGACACACACCTACCTGGTAGAGCCAAGGGGTCATTTTGACCCTCATTGTACTCTTTCCTTTGAATGGTATTTGAAAATGGCATTTGCCTTTTATTCACAGCAACAATGGCTGTTTGAAGAAGGGGTCTTACTGCAACACAGGTTTTGGAAAAGACAGTGATTTAGAAGAGGGTGACTTTTGCTCTTGTGATTCTGACTGAGAATGTCTAGCAATGTGAATAAGACAACTAACACATGCATTCAGTGCTAGAAAGCTGTCTGCGGTTCAAAGGAGTTGAAGCAATTCATATGCAAAAAGTGAAACTCTTGAATGAAGAGCCCTACTGTGCCTATCTGTTCAGTGATGAATCATTCTTGGGTTTCTTATTGTATGGTTTTGACTTCATATGTTTTTATATTCCCAATGATAGTTATAATTGTATGTTTAAAAGAGTCATTTTCAGAAGAGGCAATATCAGCAGTATAAAATTATAATCAGAAATGATAATGGTGTTTTAACCACACCTCTGGCAACTAAAACATAGAAAAAAAACAAAGTAGGGGCTTAAACAATCTCTCTCTGTCCTTCTAGGTAAGCAGATTGTCTTGTCGTTCTAGTGTTAACCCCCTTGTAAATGAGATCTAGGTCTCAATGGGTTAAACTCCTGTATAAATAAATACATTAAAAAAATTAAAGTTATACACTTGAGCAAGAAATTTTCTTACTTAACTATTTGTTGAGAACCCAGACACAGTTGTGGGAGTGTTTATTATAGCTGGAGTTAATGAATGTTTAATTGGGTGATCTGCATTACAAAAGGGTAATTGTTTAATTTAAAAGAATGGGAGTGCAATTTGGGCTTTCCAGAGATGTGTGTTATGCTAATTAGATGTTTTGAATGGACAATAATTGTACGTTGAATCAAAAATTGCTTCCCTTTGATGCATAGCAGTGGAGAGGATAAAAAAATACATTTATGGGAACAGTGTTTAAAATGCATTTTTCGTTAAGGTTACATTTATGAACACAAGTGTATGGAAGCTCAGCACAAAACATGCTCTAAGCCTCCACCTACAAATTCCAAGATTAGTATTACATTTAACACTGAATTATTTATTGTGTATGTTTCTTTTTTATTTTTTATATATATCTGGTTAAGGTTTCCTATGCAAACATGTGTATTTTACAAATTGAAGCTATTTTGTAACATTAGAGATTGTAAAATTGGTAAATATTATAACCTTTTGTAAATATTAAAGCCAATACCTGATGAGCAGAGATTCTAAGAATCTGTATTTATCCAAAGTAGCTTACACGTGTTACACTGTAATACAAGGTTACAGTTCAAGAATAATTAGTTATGAACTAAAATACAACATAAAGTGTAACAAGAGCAATAAATACTTCCTGTGTTAACTGTAACCCAATAGTACTGTGAGTGTCTTATAATGTGGCAGGGAAAACTCATTTTTAGCTTTTTATTTTACTCACAGAATAACGCAGATTTCTTTTTTTTATGGGAGAATTTCATTGTTTTTGTTGCGGAAAACTAGGATTCCTGCTGATAAGCAATACAGTGAAAAACCTTCTGGCAAATACATTATAAATTCTGCATCATCCATCTCTGAAACTGAATCCTAACAAGACACAGATGCGTTTATCACAGGAATTATTTCAAATATTTATTTGGAACAAAAGATCCCCAAAAGCAAATTGAAAAACAAATGAGAAGACTGAGCTCAGTCTGCTAGTATCTTTTCGGTTGCTAAACATGCATGTGTAACTGTGGTGGAGTGTCCCGCCCCTTTGTTTATTATTTATTTTATATTATGATTTATGTTTATATTACAGCGAAGCGCCGCTTATTTGTTATTGTTTTATCATTTTAAAAACCTCGTGAGGATGCGTGATTGATCAACTACTGATTATTTAACTAGCTGACAGTCACGCATCCTTACTAAACTCATGCAGACTGTGGCCGAGGGGTAATAATTAATTCATAGCTAGTTAACCCCTCAGCCAGAATATAAAAGCCTCCAGCTGTCTGCGCAAGGAGGTGAGTGTCAGAGGCGAGACGGGTTTTGTGGAGAGATAGAGAAAGTAAAAACAACTGCTAAGCGTGCTGGTTTTTACACCAGCACGATACTTATTTGTTTATTTGTTTGGCCAACGTGCCTTTTGGTTTTGTGTGTTTTGTGTTTGTTTAAACCTTTTGTTTATTTACTATTTAATAAATACACTGAGAGTCGTAGCGCTGCAGTTTCACCACCACCTTTTCTTGTTTTGGTTCCTGTTTCTGGTCTGTGATGTCACCACCAGAATATTACATATTCTCACATTTTTACTTGGTGAATTGTGATGTTTCTATGGTGACCATCATGAAATATGCAAATTATCTTCAAACGGACACGAGAAGGATACCGGGGAAGATAAAAAGGAAATTAAGATGTTGCAAAAACAAAGCAACCTCATATTGATTAAAGCTCAGACGGCATATATGTCTAATTATGTGTTCTTCATTCTTGGTACACTACATTTGGTGGCTTGCTAATATGCTTTTGAGGGGCATGCCTACAGATACTCAGTAAAATGACTGCAATCTCAGTTCAGACTGCTAGTCAAAAATCAAGCAGTGATGTTTTGGGCTGATTATTTCTGGTATAGAAAACAGTTACATTTGGTCTTAACATACTGTACGTCAAAACAATATACCACTTCTGTTAAATAGTAAGTAGCTTCAAATGTAATTTTTACTAGGCCCTTACCTTTTTAAGATACTCTTTTATAACAGTTCATATACATGCTTCCATCACCATTAGCCCAAGGTCATCTGTAGTAGATAGCAATGAGTGGGAGTGGTGAAAGAGCATGGAGCTGACAAGGATTGCTCTGCGCATATTGCACATTGCTCTTGTCAAAGCTTATAAAGAGTTATTGACCTGGGGCACAGTCCCTGTCATCGCAAATTCCAGTTGGCAAGGCCCTAACATGGCACTGCGTTGATAATTATGCCATGAACTTTCCACTCAAACCTATTGGACTTAGCAATTAGCTACTTGACACTCAATTTACTTTTTCATTGATTTGGCCACATGCAATGGGTTGCAAAGCATTTAGTCGATACCAAGAAATCAAACTGCTGCTTTTAAAAATGTGCAGCACAAATTCATTCATAATGTTGTTTTACTCTGAGAAGTGATTTTATGACAGAGCACCTACGTCACATGTGACTGTCAAACCAATGCCATATAACAACTTTTTGAAAGCGTTGTTCCAGTTTGAATTGCTCTGCATAGTAAGATCCCTGGAATTTAGAAGAAATGTTTAGCACAAAGGCCTGAAATTGGCCTCAACATAATGGAGTCATGCCACAAGCCTCCATCTTCATACCTCTAAAAACCTACAACTTTTCAAGACTTTGGAGTGTTAAAAAAAAAAATTAAACAAAATTTTAAACTAAACTAAATATTGTACTGGTCTGCAGACATCAGATGAAGTGAAAACTGCACAGCAATTTCATGGTGATGCTTCCTAATATTATGCAATGTGCACATTTGATTTAGGAAAGAAAACTGTAAAATCATTGAGTCTGAATTGCAGCCAAAGCCTTTGGAGAATTGTGAGCAGGAATTATATGAGAGCTGGCCTGAAGCGTATGAATTAACGGGGCCTAATTAAAAAAGTAACTCCTATGAGGGTATTATAAGCACACATCAGGGTCTCTGTGGGTCACATATTTAAATATCCATTAGCGGGAAGTCAAAGGCCAAGAACATGCACGATGTAAACCAGAAATGCCCTTCAGACAGATAGTCACCAGGGCCCATTTGAGCTTGCTATGGGGAACATTCAGCTGTGTGATTTATCATAAACTGAAACAATTAGGCTTTACTGTACCACTCTTAGTACCACTGTAAGCATAAACATGGGCCATATTAACCTTCCTTCAAGGACCCAGGGCACAGGAGAAACATGCAAGACATTTGTAAATGACTGCTGTTAAGTAACTGTTATGTGATATTTCCTTGTCATTTGTCTGTCTTTGACAAGTCTTTTTTTTCAGCCAGTCTAGCAGTTAATGTACCTGTCATATTTGCCATCAAAGAATTGATAGTTGTATGAACTATAAGGTCTGAGGCCTAGACGGGCTCAGGTGTGGAAGTGAAAAAAAATTATTTTTAAGCAATTGACCTTATATTTAGTGCTAACATAGGCATTGCATAGTTCCAGAAATCTACACCTGGGTATAAGACAGACTTATTGATACTGCATTACCTACAGTACTAAAAGCTTTAACAGTAGTTCTAAATGCTGCTGTATATTCCAAAGATGTAACCAGCTATATATTCAGCAGACTGGACACTTTGAAAAACCAAATGATGCACTGTATCATGGGTAAATTCCAAGATTGGATCCAATTCCAAGAAAATATCATACATTGATTGCCTCAAGGATTGCCTTGGAAATCTGGTAACCCTAGTTTTGATGGCAATGAGAGACCGTGCACTGAAAAAAGAGTCAACGCATAAGCTTAAGCCAGAGACACACTGCCCAATGCGTTGTTGTTTACCTCCTAGTACAGCGCCAATGGGGCGATTCAGGAGCCAAAAGCGAAAGGCTATGGCAGTAACGTTTCCCATGTTATGGGTCTCTGTGAGCTCATTAAATTACCCCTTCCATGTTTAAATAAGTTACAAATAAAGCAGCAATTTCTTTGTGTACTTGCAAGAGTTTTATTAAACAATATGCAGTCACTGTTTTTTTTTTAATGAGAACAACGAAAATGTGCCTGTCCCACACGATCGAGAACTACAATGTGATGATACCCGTCATCATCCATTTGCATGTGAAATAAAAGATAGACATGGTAAATGTTACATTTAGACCCCAGTTACACAAAAAATAAGCAACAACTGGGAAATGCAGAAATATTTTGTACTATTTTTGTACTTTTAACTAAACACAAATAACAAGCTCCTTTTATTGTTGTCTACAAATCCTGATACTGGGTTCCTGAATAGTCTGTTGCTGTAGTGAATGGTCTAATTGACATTGCAGAGTACACAGTATCCAAATTGCTATCAAGATGTGGCTGCATATATGTGTTGTTGTACTTATTATGGGGATGCATTTTGGCATTTGGTGTCATATGACCTAACACGGTTGTTGAGTTCCTGCGAGCGGAATCGCATCACAAAATATTTAACATGTTTAAACTTTGTGAGCTGATTGAAATCGATCGCCCGATCCTGTAAAATCGCATCACAAAGCATAACACACTGCCCGATGCGACTGAAAAATTGCGTCACTATTGAACGCATCGGACAGTGTGTCCAGGGCTTTACAGCTACTGAAAGTTTGCAATTGCAACTCTATAGAAGTTACATTACAACCAACAAAGGGTTAAATGTAGTATGTTATATGTAATGGTTATGATTAGCCAGTAGATGGAGTAGGAGGAGAAAAAGAGACATGAATCCGCCATTTTCTTGATTCCTCTCAGAGAAGCAAAAAGAGTGTTGCAGAGGACACTAAAGAAAAATAAAGGAAAAATCATCGATAAAGAAAGAAAAACTAAACTGTTTACAAGAAGGAGGAGATTTTTTCAAAGATCCTGTTAGTTTTTTCAATCTTTTGTGGAACTCTGGTGAGTCATTATTTATTTTGTAACTTGCCATTTTGCAAGCAGTTAATAGTCAACTTTTGTGAGTAATAAAAAATACTGAAATGAACAAATGAAAAAAACAACTTGTGGATATAATTTTCATTTTACAGACCGGGTTAGTTTTTTATAGTTCATAATGACAGCTATATTAAGAAGTATAGCTGTCATACACGTGTGGTATCTGCTTCTTCCCCTTGATGGAATTGGCGTTGCTGTTTGAATCGGCGTTGAAATAGGTAAGTGGATTGTAGTTTATTTGTTATAATCGTTGCTTGCTTAGGTAAGCAGCCTGCACTTAATTTAAAAAACAAAGCAGGCCCACTCATTCTCCACTCCCAGAATGAACGCTAGTAAGTTCCTGCTGCATATACCTTTACTAACTTCCTCTCCCCCTACGCTGCCCACTACAAACTTGAAAATCTCCTTTTTCAATTGTCTAACAAATCTCTGCTTCTCAGTGAAATAACCAATACCAATCTTGCTTTTCTGTTTAGCTGAAACCTGGCACTCTGTAAACGACATTCACTCGCTGCATGTAGCCATCCCAAAGGGCTATTCCCTCTTTGACAAACCATTTGAGCATCTCGCCATCAAGCTCCCCTCTCCCATGTCCCTCACCCTTGCTGTTATCTACCGTCCACCTAAGAGAAACTCTGCTTTTATTGCCGAGTTTTCAGAATTCCTCTCCCTCGTCTGCACTTCTACTGACAAAATCCTACTCCTAGGCAACTTCAACATTCATGTTGACTTGCCTTCCTCCCCCCTAGTGACCGACTTCAATATGATTCTAGACTGTCTTGGACTATCTCGATCTGTCAACGTCCCCACTCACCCCTGAGGACACACCCTGGATCTGTTCACCAGAGGCCTTGATATCTCCAATCTCTCCGTCTCAGATATCTCTCTCTGACCATTTCTTAATCACTGCTAATATTAATCTCCCTGCTCCTTCCTCCGCTACTGATACTGTTATCTCCTTCCGTCCCAAGAATCTGCTGAATCCTCTGAAACTCTCAGAATGTGTCTCTGCATCCCCTCTAACTTGTAATCTCCCGTCCTCAGTTGATGATGCGGTGACCCTCTACAACGCCAACCTTACTCATATCATACTTACTCTCCACTGCTGCCCCACTTACAACCAGAACCGTCAAGAAAGATCGAAACTGCCCATGGTACACCCTCGAACTTCGAGTGCTTAAGTCTGCCTGCCTCAAGCTTGAGTGCAAGTGGAGGTCGTCTGGACTAAAGGTTCACAGAGAGATCTAGGTCGACCATCTCGAGAGCTACAGGCGTGCGTTTGCCGCGGCCGGGGTGAAATACTAACTATGGGACACAGTAAACCCAATGTTCTCTTTAAGACCAATGACCAAATCCTACATCCAGCCACCAACAGATCCATCTCCCGTTCATCCTCCTCTCTTACCTGTCATGATTTCTCCTTTCGGAACAAAATCGAAAATTCTACGCTCTCCCACCACAAACCCAGTTTACTGCTTGACCCACGTTGACGCTCCTGCAGTTGCCCCTCCTGCCCTCTCCTCCTTCTCTCCTCTCTCCATTGCTGATGTTTCCGGCTTACTGTTGAAATCAAATACTGCCACGTGCCCCCTGGATCCCTGGCCGACTAACCTTGTCCATCTCTGTGCTTCTGATATTGCTCCCTCCATTATGCACACTCTCAACCTGTCCCCGGACTCTGACACAGCAGTGGATCTCAGATTCCTGCCAGCTTTCAGCTTTTTTTTTTTTTTTTACTTCTCCTCACTTTCATCTCTGATCTGTGCTGAATTTATCAGGCTGCAGACTGCTGTGGGAGACAACCTATTTTAGTTTCACACAAGACACTATGCGACATGCAAAAATGTGCAGCGATGCAACAAAATGAATAGAACCTATAGTATCTTTCATACGCCAGGTGACATGACAGGAAAAAATAATACTTGCCGTGGAAAAATACCCAGAGCTCTGACACAATTCATCGCAATTATAAAAATAGAGGTGAAAGATAATATATATGAGAGCCTGTTTCGAAGGAAGCTGATATGCCTGCTATGCATGGTTTATTGCATTATATGTTGAAATACTGTCAGAGTAGGCACTCAGTTTCCCAATCTTGTTGACGAATATGCACCATTCTTGAACATAATCCTGTCAATAGTATTTAATGTGCCCAAATACATAATTTTTTACTTGTATGGCGTAACAGCCATATCAACAACAGCTCTTCCTCCTCTCTGCCAGCAATTTTCAATTCTGTGAGCATACATCACCAAGGATCTGGCAGTTCCCAATCTGTTGCATCATGTCTGTGTCGCTTCAGGTGTGTATGGTCATGTGGCTGCGAAAGTATCTTGTCGCCTGGTGAAAATCACATTACGTCTGGTGTGCATTATTTTTGGTCATGCTTGCTAGGATTTAATCAGCTGCTCAACAGAAATTCAATTTGTGACTCCCACTGAGTACATCATCATTTTATTCTGAAAAGGCAATTAAAGAGTCCCGATTTGTTTTTTCTAACTCACTGAACTCTATCAGTTTTTAAATGTGGGTGTGTACAGCAATTACTTTTTCTACTGTTACCCTCAACTGTTATGGAAAGTTTGGAAGATATTTTATTGCTTACTTCTTCCTTGCTTTTAAAGAGTTAATTTAAAAAAGTATTACTTTAAAATGGATGTAGCTTATTTTTTTAGGCATCAGGTTTTCAATCTAAACCACATTCCCATAACCTCCTTCGAACAGTCCTGCCACTGACTAAAACACCATGCTCCTCCAGTGATCAGAAATCAATATTCACCTAATACCCCAAATTCTTCCTTGGGAACCCGGACCTTGCAAGAGAGGTTAACTGCTGTATTCCCCATACCGCTGCAAGGGTAACCAGCAGGCAAATGGTTAGTCCCAATTTTCGACTACATTTCCAACAAATACCTGAAACAAAGGGAAATAAAATAATCAATTAGGTGTAGGAATTACAATATTAATAACAATAAATCGCTCAATTACTCAGCACAGCTCATAAATTTGTTTGCAATTACACAGCCTAATTTGGGAAATTGCAGACATAAGTTGGGAATGCAGGTGGGTGCTTCAAAGGGAATTTATTTAGCATAACCAATGTCTATAAAAATCATGTGATAAACTTCTAGCCATTCAAGTAGTGTTTCACTTGCTGGGCAAATTAAATCAAAATATGTATTTACTTATATCCTCTATATCCTCTTCTGAACTATTGTACAGTGATATGGGTTTGTTACTGTGTACTGTTTTTACTTATTCAATACAGTACTTATTTAACCTAGGAAAACCCTGTTGTTATACAGTGGTCGGACCTTTACTTTTATAAGTTGTTGTGACAAGGAGAGAAGGAATCTGAGCTACAAGTCTACCTCCCAACCAGGAAGGGCGCTAGGTAAGGCTTTCACAGAAATGGCCCGACTCGATGGTAGGACAGAACCAGAAGTCGGCCATTTTGGAGAAAGAACATAGTTGCAAGACTGCTAAACAAATACATTGTGATCAGCTGTGGGGCACACAACGATTGGATAGAGCGTGGCACCGGGCTGATCACAGGGAGGAGTTTGGCAGTACAAAGGGGACGCAGCTGCATGAGTACAGCCCTTAGGTTGAATGACTAATACATCGAAGCACTGTTTGTTTTTGTTTTGTGTTGGATGAGTAGAGGCTAGGGAGCTGCAGCCACGGATCCAGCAGGAACCCAAAAGCACCACAGCACTGCACTGCACAGCACCAATACAACCCCACCTGTGACGGAGCACTTTTCCGTGCACAAAGCTGGATGTTGGGATTTCTGTGTATTATTGTTTGGGACTTTAAACCCGCTGTATTCACCCCCCATACCATTGCTAGAAAAGGGGCAGATTATATTATATTTATTCAATAAATACAGACATTTTTGGAATTGTATTGAACTGTTTGGTCATTCACTTCTTCCCCACACCACTCACATCCTGACGGTTGTGTAAAAAAGTTCCCTCAAATAAAATGAATTAAACATATCTCAATATAAAGATTTATTTAGAAGTCTCCTCAGAGACTATTTGCTGTATGACAGCAAAAATGGCTTTTAGAAGTTTACCCCAGCATAAGAATCTACTCAAATCTAACACCAATTAATCACTGGCGTGATAGATTTTACAACTGAGAGTGAGGAATTGAAGGTGTTAAGTGGAAACTTTGAATAATGCAGTGTGAGACGGTTTTACAAAGAATTAAAAACTGCTAACATTTTTATTTTAAAAACTCTATAAAGATGTGGAGATAAATGGTTTATGGTTTTCTCGAGTCTCAATGGCGGGGTTTCCATGGAAAAATAAAAATTAAGTCTCACCTTTTTCTCACGCTATTTTGGTAATTCCTTTTGGGTAATTTGGATTTCCATATAGTTTTTTGATATTAAAATAATTGATAGTAAAATATGATGGGGTACATTTAAATGTTTATCAGAGTTCCAATTTGGCATTGTGCAACAAAATGTAATAAAGCAAAGGAAACTAAACAAAAACCCAGACAGCACACAAAAAAACCCCATAAATACCAATATTCTATGTGAAAGCGCTGTGTACTATCCATGTATTATCTGCTAAACATTTTTGACTGCATATACTGTATATGTATTATAAATGTACAGATATACATATATAATATATTTAATATATGCAAGTTTTTCTACAGAGCCATAACTTCAGCAATTCTGGTCCTTATGGTAGTCTACAAACTGAGCTAAAATCCATAAAAATGTACATTTATGGCCAAAACGTTTGCATCATCCTGCTTCATAAGTCAAATGAAACCTGCTTAATAATGTTACATTAACATACGGAATTACATACCGCTTTGTAATTTCCCATATACTTAACGAAAAAATGACAACAATTGTGACATTTTGAAATCTAACATGAAATACTGTACTACTATTATGGCTCCCAGTAGACTTTTGCAGTATCATTTAGGCAGTGCCTATTGTTACTGTACCGTAATCCCGTACTATGGCTGACGATAGAATGGAGGAGCTCTGCATCGGCGTGAGTTTTCTGTGTTTTATACACTTTTGTTTGTGACGTTTGAAATCATCATTTCTCCAGTACAATAATCAGGCTCTGGATTTTTATTTCTTTTCCTCCAAACCCGTTGCCTGTGTCTCTTCTGAACATTGGTTTAACTTCTCCAGTCTCTCAGACGGCATGCAAAAAGTCACTCATATCAGTCAATCTGAACAAAACTGCTCACTGCATTATAATAAACACTAATGTCTACAATTAGCGTTATGTAGTTAATTTTTTATACCATCATCTTGAAGATATGAACCTAAGTTTTTTTTCATTTTTTCATTTTTTTTTTAATTACGCAGTCGGTTGATCAGATCCACTGTAACCGCTCTCCACCATGATTTCAGATCTTGCAGTTTTCTGTCTGACTTTCGTACTTCAGCCCGGGACTTTACAGGAACTATCGTGACTGCCAAAGACATCAAGATTTTAAAGAAAATGGCTATTTAAAGAAAATAAATCCAAAGAAATGCATGTATGTAGTGTGCATGCACAACCAGATGTGCCGTAAGATCAGCCACTCAAAGCTTTTTTTTTTTTTTTTTTTTTTTAAATTATGTCTCAATTCTAAAATTTTGGCCATAGCTGTACATCTTGTAATACGAAAAACACAGCTGTGTTTAAGAAGACAGTGGGAGGCCCTGTACTCCCCGCTGGTCTCCAGAGGAGCCGGGGACTTGGGGTGGAGGGTCCTGCACGGAGCCCTCGCGTCAGGAGAGATCCTGCGTCACTTTACCGACTCGGACGCCGCATGCCCTTTCTGCGGTCTGTCCGAGTCGGTAGCTCATATTTATTTTTTGTGCGCCAGGCTGCAGCCGTTTTTCCTGCTGCTCAGGAATCTGTTGCTGCAGTTCTGGCTGCACTTTTCTCCCACCCTCCTCATTTTCGGGCACCCTGTTCGTGGCTCCACCAGGAAGAGGGACCTCCTCGTGAATCTGCTCCTGGCTCTTGCTAAACTAGCCATTTACAAGACTAGGAAGCGTAAGATGATCGGGGAGGGTCTCTTTGACTGTGGGGCCATGTTCAGGGCCCTCGTCCGGTCCCGGGTTCATTTAGAGCACGCCCACGCGGAGTCCGCTGGCGACATGGCCACTTTTGTCGACCAGTGGGCTCTAGGGGGCGTGCTCTGTACCACCTCCCCTTTGGTTATGAATATTTAATTTACAGTCCTTTTTCAAACGGTTTTTTTGTTAAATTAGTTAAGGCTTAGTCCTTATTGGCACCCCTATTTGTTTAGGGGTGCTAAATTGAATCTTTTCTCCGGCCGCCTTTGGGCAGCCGGTGCACCGGCTGCCGCTGGGCAGTTGGTGTAGTCCGCCCACTGGGCCTTAAATAGGACTATTTAATTCCCCTTCAGCATTTTTTTGATATATTGAAACAATACATACTTATATTTAATATCTGTACACTTGCAACTTTGATCTCAAATGTCTATTTATATGTATTATTCATTTTTTCACACAAAAATGGTTACAGCACTTATTTTACTAATTCATTTTGCAAGCTCCCGAACATTGTATCCATTGCTTTATGTGTGATGATATGCAGCAACACATATTTTGACCCTGTGGGATAATGGAGGCATAGAGTAATGATGTAATATTCAAGAATTGAAAGCATTAAGCCAATCCAGAAAAGCTTTTAAACAAGTGCCAGGGTGCATTAATCTACATTTTCCAATTTGTATAAAAATGTAAATATACAATTAAGGTAAAACCTTAGTTGGACAAAACTAGGAGCACCTGCCAAACCAGCAACAAAGTTGGCTTTCTAATAAACTGGAATAATGTATCTCTAAACAAAACTATGCAGCCCATACAAGGTATAGAAAAACACTACCACTTGAAATCGGTGAGCGTTTCAGACAAAAGTGTGTCAAGGCAGAGAGCCTATAAAGTTATGGAACAGCATATAGCGCATATAAATAAATGTTTTGGGATGTCCAGAGCCTATGTGAAATGTATATATGTGTATGCAGTCTTCCTACATATTTTTATTTTGCATTTATTTTTGGTTCTTGGTGCATTTAAATAAATAACCGTTACTTGAACAAGATGTAATTTTAATAGGAATGAATGAAAGCAGCTGCTTTACGATCACACTTTTAATTTTAAATATTGCAGTTATCGACCTAAATTTTTTATATGTAGACAAATATTGTTTCCTGATTATTGTACCCCTTAATTTGATCACAATACTGTAACTATTGTAATTGTTAATGTGGATAACGATATTGTTTCTGGCTGCCAGAGTAATGCTGTGGAGGCGCACAGATTTATTTGTAATTTCCACAGCAGGTGTAGTTCCTTGGTAGGACCACTAGGGGTAGCCGAGCAAATAGGTAACACAGACAGCATGGGATCAGAAAAACAAAACAAAATGCAAAACAACATACTGTACAAAACACAGCTAATAAATAAAGATGACCGTGTCAAGGTTGTGCACTTCCTCTGCTATGTAGGACAGTCCTGCACCTGGAACACTACACTAGAACACAGGCAGCAGTGTGGAGTAGTGGTTAGGGCTCTGGACTCTTGACCGGAGGGTCGCGGGTTCAATCCCAGGTGGGGGACACTGCTGCTGTATCCTTGGGCAAGGTACTTTACCTAGATTGCTCCAGTAAAAACCCAACTGTATAAATGGCAATTGTATGTAAAAATAATGTGATATCTTGTAACAATTGTAAGTCGCCCTGGATAAGGGTGTCTGCTAAGAAAATAATAATAGAACACCCTCTGTAAACTGGTTTGGGATCGTTCAGCGATACCCTAAACTAACCCTAGCTCTGCACTGTTTAACCCTCCCCAGTTGCAACACATGGCCGTTGGTAAACTCCAAACTATCAGGTTGAAATAGTCTTATTTTGTTTGCTTGGTCTGCTCTTTACACACAAAGAATCTGAGCTCCATTCTGTTCTGTTCCTGGCTTGTTTGCAGCTGTCCAGTGGCAGCAGGCCAAATGCAGAAGAGCGTGTGCTTGAATTGTAGTGTCCTTTTATGGTCAGCCGCTCCTCAGGAGACGCCCCCACCCAGCCAATCAGGGAGGCTTAGTCATTCCGGCACTGACCACGCATCCCTAAAAACTGGTTGCCTGGAAATTGCAGTGTCCAGTGTGAAAACACAACACAAAATAATAATTTAACATCCAAAGTAGCACTATAGCATTAAAATGTTCAATACAAAAAAATAGTGCCTGTGTTACAAGCTCTTGCAGTGTCTAAATTTTTTTTTTAAATATCCAAAATATGGATTGTATGAATGTAATCTATCTGACTGCGGAGTCTGTATCATCTGATCCGAAACCGCCGAACTCCGTCTTCGACCTAAGCCCTCCCTACCCGGGCAGTGCTCAGCCAATTGTGCGCCGCCCCCTTGGAACTCCCGGTCACGGTCGGCTGTGACATAGCCTGGATTCGAACTTGCGATCTCCAGGCTATAGGGCACATCTTGCACTCCACACGGAGCGCCTTTACTGGATGCGCCACTCGGGAGCCTCCTAGGCAGTTTTTTCTACGTATTTGTGCATGGTTATTAAAAACAGGAAATTAATGGTGAAAATGTGACTTTCAGCTAAAAAGTTGGGGAGGGGCGATCGTTCAAACAGGGGCGTTGACTCGGTAGAATCCGGTAAATATGTTTAATGACAATTTGCATTTACTGCAAATAATCTGTTAGATTATACTGTTGCATTATCCTGCAATTTTACAGATTTTCTTAACAGTGTACATACAAAAATAATACGATGTTTGCATTTGCATTTTGACTCGTTTTTTTCCATTCTGTTGGAACAGGTTTCGATTGTGCTTATATAACATTGCTTACACATTTGAACCAGAACCATTTTTTTGTCGGGTTGCACCTCTTAAATGCTCATTACTTATTCATTTAAAGCTCCTAAGAACCACACAAAATGATGCATGAAATGTGATCCACAGACGGGTACAACAGAGGATCACTTTAGAAAATAGGAGGACATTTTTTAACGGATTAGCAGATGGAAATATTCTGTAGATTTTGCCATTTCACTGAAAATGCAACCCCTTTCCAAAATAAGGCCCTATTCTCACGTTGCACACCACACGGTTATGCCTTTACCAAGTGAGCCACTTGTAAACTCTCAGCAATTTAACTGTGCAGTGGAGAAAGTTTCCGACGGGGTGCCATCTGGCACAGAGGTTTGAATTCAGCCTAGATCATAAGAATTTGATGTTTTCGACTTATCCCTCAATGGATATCTCAAAACCCTCACACAACTGAGTACTTTGTAAGAAGGTAGAATTGGATGAGGTCATAGTCAGACAATTTATATATGTATTCAATCGCTGTAAACTTCAATTCAATTAATCCAGTTCTTCATTTGTTTCGTTATATTGTCATATTACTTGTAATTAAACTACCCTGTCATGCATAATGGCAGTACAGGGAAGCAATTGCCAATGCCTGTTTTGTACCTCCACAGTGGAAAGAAAAAAAAGAGGATTTCAGTTTCCATGGTAACCAGTCCAGGACCGTTCAACGCTGAAGTGCATAAACATAAGCCCCTGTAAAAACTGAAAGCACAAAGCACTGTATGCAAGAGAAGTGTTTTTTTTTAATTTTTTACTCACACATCAAGATTGGAAGAATGAAAATGGTCTTTATTGCTGAAAACACAGAAATTATTTTTAACACCCAATTACCTTGAGGACACAGTATTTTATATATGTGACATTTCCAGTGTGCAAGGAAAATTGTATTATTTCCTCCTACTGAAGCCTCAAAATAACTCTATATAAAGGACACGCTGACACAACTTGACCATGTCCCAATAGTCTACGTATCAGTGCTCCTATCTTCAGTAGATTATTCTTTCCACTGCACCAGTGTTCCACGTATCCCTTTACCTCTCATTAGTTTCAACAATTGCTGTTGAGCTGTGGCAAAGTGGTTTGCAGTGCCCGGTTGTAGAGGTGATGTGATTACGAAACAGAAGACAGACAACAAAGTTCGCGATCCAAACACGTTTATATAAAACCCGGTTTGGCGACCGCAAAGACTAATCCCAGGCAATATACATCAATGTGTATTGCACTGTTCCAAATGAAGGGTTTACAGTCCTGAAATAATACAATATAACAAACACAAAGACACACACACACACACAATCACAAGTCCAGAGTTAGTGCTAATGTGCAAGTGGTGAAATACAATTTATTTGTGTACAGTTGTGAAGTGTTGTCCGGGTTGGTGCTGGCCTTGAGCAACAGCTCCCGGTATGTGTTAGCCGTCTAATAAACAAACAAGTATATAATTAAGAATATACTCTGCTAAGAAATAATAATAATAATAATAATAATAATAATAATTAGACACAACAAAACAAACAAACACACACGGTACAATTATAGTTTACATTTTTAAACAGCTTCCATATGAAAACGAAAGACAAACTATCGGATACAGCACAAAAGTTTTATTCGTTAACATCATATCTAACATTTGCACAGCAGAAACACCGTATTTAAATGGAAACATAAAAGGCTATAGATGCATATAGCAGAATTCTGTAAGAATGCCATCTGACACATCCTCCTCATTGAACTTCGAGTCGCTCCTGGATATTATGTAGTGTCAGCTACATAAAATATAATAATAATAAAAATAATAATAATAATAATAATAATAATAATAATGATAACGTTACCATTTCTATTGAGTGACTCTGCAGCAGAGTCACGCAATAGAAAGTATTTGCCAGGGCAAATGCTTCTAATTTCTCTCAAATCAAAATGATTCTGTGACATTGTCTATATATAAAAAAAATGAATCCCAGGTTTGTTTACATCCAGGAGCTGTGATGTAAACACAGATGCAGTTTCTTTGAATTACAGGCAGACCACACCACCCCCACATTCTATTGAAATACATACTTCCGTGTGGACTAGGACAACAAAACAAAAAGTATTGTAATATGTGTCAAAATGACACGTCTGGCAGTTCTAGGTAGGTGGTGCTTATAAAATTGTTATTTTTTGCAAATCTGCCACTCAAACGCAGTTAGAATATCTAATACATGCTGTATGTTTAGGAAAAGTCAAGAACGGGCATGCTCATATGTATACCTCAAAATGTCAAATTGACCCGCATGGCAGTTGCGTTAAATGGAAATTGCTCATTGTTGATGTTAGTTGGTGAGTGGGGGTGAATTTTCTTTTTAAATTTAGTGTGTCCAGTTATTATTTCCCCTGATTTTCTCCCAATTTGGAATACCCAATTGCTTTTCCCCTCACTGCAGCAATTCCACACAGAGTTTAGGAGACCTGAAGTTTCAGAATGCGTCCTCCAATCCCACAACCAAGCTAGCTTCCTTTTTCACCCAGGAATTCGAGAGCAGATGTCAGCGAGCTACCGACCTCTGGAGGCCAAAGGCCAGTCCTGCAGGTGTCCGCCTTTGAGTTTACTGGGTGCCTGGCTAAAAGGTTCACTGTAGCGCAATAAGGAGAAACAGTCCCTGCTGGTTTTGCCTCCCTAACCCACGGGAGTGCCAGAGCCAATGTGATGCTCCCTGCTACCTGCTCGGTATTACTCAACCTGTGTACCACACTGCTGCAAAAAAAAAAAACATGACTGTTATCTACACAATTACATTAACACTAAGGAAGACAGAGGTCGCTAGGCCTTTGCTTTGTTGGGTTTATTGCATGTAACTTTCCAACACAGCTAATTGTATCATTATTTATTTAGTCATTTAGAAGATGCTTTATCCAAAGCGACTTACAGAGACTAGTGAGTGAACTATGCCTCATCAACAACTCCTGCTGCTGCAGAGTCACTTACAGTAGGACCTCAGTTTAACATCTCATACCAGTAATGTGAATTGGGTTGTTCATTTGAAAGTGCACATGGTCCCTGGCAGTTCAGAGGAGGATGCTTATGTTATGCAGTTAAGAAAAAGGTGGACCGATGTCCATCTGGCTTATTCAATATCATAGATTATATAGCCTGTATAAATAAAACATAATATTGCTTTACTGCAAATAATGTAGTGATTCACAGAATAGGAGCAAGGGCTGTGTGGAGTAGCAACCGGGAATTAAAATAGGAATTATGTGCTTGTGACTTTAGAAAGAGGACAGGATTTCCCCTTGGCTTGCGGAGAGCTGCCCTCACAGAGGTGAGACCGAACTGATTAGCCTCCAAAGCTGGGAAGCAAGCTCTACTTCCCCCAACGAGAACCTAGAGTGATAGAGAACAGGAAAACAAGTGTTATAATAGATTTGGCCAACAATCTTCGCTTGCCACCAAAAAGAGGACCCCCAGCTCCCTGCAACTGTGCCACCAATGCAAAGAAGAAGGGCTAGAAAAGAAAATAGAGGTTAATAATTGTGGCAAAGTGGCTGATTGTGTACAGGTGCAGGAGTGATGCAGTGCGCAATGAACAAACAGAGAATTGTAATCCAGTTGGAAACAGGTTTTATTGATTATAATCCTGGTCTGGTGACCAAACAATAACTCCAGGCAGTACACAACAATGTGTAACGCACTGGAAGTAAATCAACTGGTTACAGTCCCAAATAATAAATACATGTATCTTTCCCACAACATACAAAACACGGTCACCAGTCTTTCTACATAGGCCGGGTTATCGTCTCTGGTGACCACATTTCCAAGGTAAAAGATAACAAAACATGGTTTTCAATTTCAACATTTCAAAACTTAAATATGTATCTCGGGGACATATTCCTGGATTCTAACCTGGTTTCTAATTGGGCAAGATGACCTTACAGTAGCGTTACCAAAAAATAATAAAATCATAATTGCAGCACAAATGTGCAGACACCCACAGAGGAAGCCCAGTCTTATTTAAAAAGACAGCATCACATTCAATCAAAGAGAGAGTTGTAGAAATAAATCTATAAAACAAAAAGGGTTATTGTTGTGACACGCATGTTACACGCATGTTAAAATCAGCATAGAGCAGGGTGCCAGAGCTGAAACTGAATTCCTCAGCGTTAAGGCAAACACGTCAGACTTTAAGATCAAACACAGACACATGGAGAAGGAAAGTATCAGGATGTTGTAGCAGATATAAATTACACCAGTAATACGGTTTTGGAAGCAGACTTTACTATACATCAGCACTATGGTAAAAGGGAAGTACTAATGATCTGAAAAAGCTGTATAGTGCCTATATTGTCTGCCAACTACTGTATATTCTTCCAAATAGTTTAAATATATCAGTTTAAACATTTCCAGTTGTTAAAAAAGGAAATGTCAGTAATTACCTTCTACTCTATGGAGCCAGACATTCCATCACTTTCATGTACTGCCCCTCTTTTCTCACTGTTAAGCCCTGACCGCTCTTGCCCTGTCACGCTTCTTTCTCTGATATGTGTCTCCAGGTTAGGCCATTGTTTCTTTACTTCCTCAACTACAATTGAAATAAAAAGTATATGCTTGTACCCTATACTGCACAAAATCCACGTTTATGTATATCAGTTCATAATTTCATGTTTTATAATACATATCATTCATACCCGTCCACGACAATGTCTTTCCATATGTTTTTTTTTCCAGTCTTTGTAATCTTTGTTGGATTTATCATAAAGTCATTTTTGTTTGGCGACACACACAATTAGATTTTCCATTTTGTTCAGGGAACTGCAAGAATCCACGTGTCTTCCCAGTCGTTTTTCATTGGTCAATGTAATTTGTAACGCACGTCAAATCGGATTGTTTCGATTCCAAAATTGAGGCATCACCATCGTACAACAATTATGGACTCAGTGTCCAATGTGCAACCGGGAATGCACATGATCGTTTTTTTTCTTAGACGCACGCTAAAATCGGATGCATGATCGGATCCGGTGTGCAATGGCCACTCTGTATTTTAGTGTTGTGTTGAAGCAATGCAGGTGCAGCCTGCTTCATTTGGCCACCAAAACAATGTAATAAAAAGAACAACAAAAAAACACAGACATAGCATTACACAAATAATAATACAAAAACAACAACATTCCATAATACAGAACTGTAACTTTAACAAATCTGACCCTTATAGTCTGTGAACGGAGCTAAAGTACCAGCACTTTAAGTTAATGATATAAAAATTATCCAGTCAACATTTTTAGAACAGTACATTTTTTAATATTGGTAGTAAATCTACAATAGGCTACCTTACTCGCCCTCATTTCCCACTATATATTTTATTATTATTATTATTATTATTATTATTATTATATAATAATAATAATAATAATAATAATAATAATAATAATAATAATAATAATAACTAGAACTGCCAGGCAGTTTTACGACTTCCGAGCTCAGTACCAGTTGTAAATTTTGGAAAGCTGTTGCATTACAGCTCAAGTGTCAGCAACAGATCAGTTTTATGGAGCAGCTTCAATTCAAAATACTGCATTAGTTCATTATCTTACAAAGCTTTATAACTTTAAACACAATGTCCCTCTCTACACACTGTAAGGGGTTATAAGTTAATTTCACATTTAACCTTAAGGAGAGGTCAAAGGTCATCAAGGTCATTTTTGAATAGAGCATATTTGGGTTCCTAAATGTGTTGTATAGTAACCATAACCATATGTGCACTGTAAAGAGTTATAAGCTAGTTTTACATTTGACCTTAGAGAGGTCAAAGGTCACAGGCAAGGTGATTTTTGGATAGAGCATATATGGGTTCCTATCTGTGTTTTATAGTAACCATTAACCTATATACACTCTGTAAGGAGTTATAAGCTAGTTTTACATTTTAACTAAGGTGAGGTCAAAGGTTGCAGGCAAGGTCATTTTTGGATAGAGCACATATGGTTTCCTTTATGTGTTCCATAGTAACGATTAACCTATCTGCACTTTGTAAGGAGTTATAAGCTAGTTTTACATTTGACCGAAGATTTTGAAAGGTTTTTAAAGAAATGCGTCAGGTGCCCATATTGGTTTACGCACAATCACCATTTTTGAAAAAGTCCGTTGTTTTGTCACAGGGATGATGCTTGTCAACTTTGGAGTTATTCAAATAAACCATTTTTCAACTGAAACAGTTTTAAATTTAACAAGAAAATGTAGGTCGGCTGGCCATCTTCTTTTACAAAAGAACATCATTTTGCCTTATTTGAATTCCATTGTCCATAGGATGATGCCTACCGAGTTAGTTGGTTAAACGGTTTGCAAACAGAAGCAGTTTGATGTTTGGTCGCATTTTGGTGAAATTGGTTGCAGCCATTTTGATAGTAAAATTTATCGCAGCAACTTCTGCTTCGCAAACTTGAAGCGGGTTTGATTGCTGGTGACATATGCAAAGTTTCAGATCAATCGCTTCACCGGTTCCCAAGAAGAAGATTTTGAAAGGTTTTCCCAAAAAATGCGTTAGGTCGCCATCATGGTTGACGCAGGAGCGCAATGCTTTTTGCATCTGAACTGTAATCTATACGGGATGATACCAGCCAAGTTCCATGTTAATTGGTTACACCGCGCTTAACGGGAGCAGTTTAAAGTTTTGGGAGGAAAAATGACAATAATATAAAAAAATAAAAAATAATTTAAAAATAATTTAAAAAAAACAATCTTTACAATAACAATAGGCTTCCCAAGCCAGCTTGGAAGCCTAACAATAACAATAATAGCAATAGATACCTGAATCTGAATTCTGCAATGACAGAGCGAGTGGTTATATATATATAGATATATTTTTTTGTTCTTGTTGATATTGAGGATCCAGTATAACGATAGTCATTCCGAGTTAAATGCATTTCTCAGTAGATGCTGTAATACACTGGGACTTTCTGGAACTTCATTCTGTAAGTCTCCCAGCAAGCTGATGTTAAGCCCTGTATTTGTCTTTTTGAACTTTTTTTTTTCCATGTTTTTGTACTTTTAAAACAAGTCTTACTCAATGAATTAGGTTTAGAGATTTTACTTTAACTTTAACATCAAATAGATGTTGCCGGTAGCCCACAGATAATGCAGCTATGCTAATTTAATACATATTTTGGCAGAAATGTGACTTTTTTTCTCCTCGGTAGGTGATAGATGCTACTTAAGGCTAGTGTACAATTGCTAAGAGACAGACAAGTCTAGGCTTAAAGCAATCAGCTACCAGATGACCAATCGCGAAGATAACAAAAGTGTAAAGGATGAAACAATGGCCTCTATTCAATGGCCTCTAAAACAACCAAGGACATGACCTCTGTGTCCTCATAGCTAGTTACAGCCATGTCTGCAACTCATTATCAGTGTAACAGATGTAGCAACAGGTGTTGTGATACAGCTGCAAGCCTCACCCACACTGTTGCTGTGGCGATAGGGATGATGGTGGTTCACAGAAAACAGGAAGCTAAATAGAAAGAGTAGACCTTGATTTTTGTTCACCAAGACACAGTCTACACTATTGTCTTGTCACTGACCTAGGTTTCAAATAGTTTTTTTTTCCCCCTCTTGATTTAAAAATATGAAATACAAATAATATGTGGCACATTGTGAACCAATATAAATAAAATTTATATCACTAATAATCCATCAGCTGCTCAACAAAAATAACATCAGTTCACTGGAAGGTTAGAGAAGGTGTAACAGCCTAACCACCTTTCATTGTTGTTCATTAAATCTGGGAATTATTCTTTCTATTGTTTTAGCCCCAGGGAAATAATACTTTGGACTTAGAATTCTTCCAATTAAATGATTATTATGTTGTACATAAATACATAAATTGTTTTTACAGTGTAAAATCATGTTTTTTAATGTATTCATGTATATTGTAAGTTAAGTCCTGCAGTACATGTAGAGGCTAGACAAAAAATGTAAACAGGGATATGTAACATATATTCTGACCTTCTAAATATGGGGGCTATAAGGAAGACAGCCTTACAGTGCAGTAGGTATTTGCTTATATCTAAAAACGTGCTTGTCCAATTGTCACAAAACTTGCAAAGTGTGGTATATAAGTTTAATTAAAGGTAAAACAATGTTATGGCTGGGTTCGCTGTACAGGTGGACATTTTGTGTGCAACACGTGTTAGAATCTGAACATGTGTAAGAAGTGTGGTTGTGTGCACGTGTACTATAGGTGCACAATCCCAGGTTATAAATATTCTCGTTGTGAGCCCACGAGGCAGACGAGTTGTGTGGTGGAACAAAGAAAGACCACTGCATGTTGCATGGATTAAGAAATACACATATGCATGATGCTGTAATACAATAAAGAGCTATTCATTGGAAGAAACATTGTATGAGTTTCTTTAAATACACAACAGTAAGGACCTTCTTTTGTACAAGTTATAAAATGTATTAGAGTATCAGGGTATATGGAGGCTGTCTGTCTGTCAGTTCAGCTTTCATTCTGTATGGGATTTTTCTGAGTTTTCCATATACAGTGCTACCCCGTTACAACACAGTTGTTGTGGTCCATAATTGGAGACTGCGTTATTTGCGTTTCGCCTTATAACGAACATTGGCGTTTTGGTTCCCGAAATGATTTACAATGGCCAAATTGATATTGTACCGTGGAAAATAAAGCAAGGAGACACACACACAATTAGCAGGTACTCGAATCCACGGTTTATTGGGACGATTATTCCTGGACCTTGTCAGCCTGGGCTAGTCTTGCACATTCACACATCAGCTTGTCTGACTCAGTTGTCAGCTCTGTCCCAGCCTATCCGGACATCAATCAATCCCAGCTGAGGCAAGTTTGCCGCTTCCCTGCTTACACACAGACACACACACAGGGTCCGTAGACCAGTCGTGTAACAGTATAAATCCCGGGTCATTACAATATATACAGTATAATAGAAACTGCTATTCCGGGTATATAGAGCTCGCTGTTTGTCTGTCTGTATGACACACTTATTTACATATGCATAGGTCATGGTGAATAACCTTTCATGTTGAGGGTTCTAATTACAGCCATGATGAGGAATGAAAGTCATTGACATGCTTGTTAAAGTATATATGTTATTATCAAAAGACAATGCAATAAACTTTATAATGGGGTCCTGTTTCTTTACATTTTGTATGCTGGAAGAAGGCTAAGTATGTAAGTGACTGCTCTTTGTTACAGACTGGGTCAGTGGCTGAATTGGGAATAAAGCCATGATTTTATTTTTGCTACTGGTTCTTGGTAAAAGAAAACAAAAAACAGAATGCATGTTGCTTATAAAACTATGAAGCATAAAAGAGAGGGTTGCCAATACATCTGCATCTGATGGGCATTGTGAGTCTGCATCTGTGGAACTAGTTGTAAAACTATAAAGCATGTTATACGCTGGATATTGGTGTATCCAATGTAGTTATAACAAAGATGTTCTGCCTCATACATTTCTAAAAACAGTGTGTCTTACATATACATGTTTATTATGTCATTACTGTCCATGTAGTGGCTTTTAAAACATCTATTTAATGGCAACAATGCGTAAAATGCTAAAAACATACCAGCTACAATGTCTTGAGCCTTTTCACAGTTGTTGCTTGTTTTGTTACTTGGTACTTTTTAAAAGTAACATACGCTTGGAGGATTTTATCTAGATTTAAAATTGACTGTTAGTTTCAGTACTACCTACAAGACCTTATAAGCACATGACAATGCCAGACAATGCAACTATGTGGTCTAGTATTCAGTTATTAGCTCAGGTTTTGAGCTTGCACATATTATAATGCTGCCACTGTTTTCCTTGATTAGTTATGCATTTGCTTTCTGTGCCGAGTACTTATTACAGCTTATGAAAGAAAAATACCATTTGATTTCGTTTGAAACGCAGTAACGCATTTCACATTTACATACGTCCTTTTTCCGTTTCAGACATTTTCTAGACACCTAACCTGACGTGCCTAAAATAAGACATCTCTCTTCTCAAAATACATTTACTCTCATTCTGTACTGAAAACGCAGTACATTATTAATCAGACATGAGTTGAATAAAAGTACAAAACTCCACTACAGTTTGACTTTATTGTGGGTCCACCCACGCTGAGCTGGCAAGGCATCTTTGCGCCTGCGTAGCCGGATGTATGAGTAAGTGAATGTAAATCATTAATTCTCTACTGAGAGCGAACGTTCAGTAATGGGACCCAAGTGAGAGAGCAGCGGCTAGCAATCACTCTCCAGGCAGCAAGCTGGTTATGACAGGTAATATACTTCAATAGTAACGTTTTTAAAATACTTTAGTGTAATGTAATTATGCAGTGACATTTTTGTGGATGTTATTTGTGAAATGTAACAGGCTGTTGATCGGAGTTTACAGGTGTGTTGGCTTCATACTAACTGGCAAGATACATTGTGGGTTTTTTGTATGCAACAAAAATGATGTATAAAATACTTTACATTTAAATAGCTTATGCAAAAAAGCACTGATATATGCATTAAGCATACAGTGCATACAGTACATGCTTGTAAGAATATTTGTATTATGTATATGCGATCCTAAAAATGTGTTTTGCTTAGGAACATTTGTGATATACCGTTTTCTATGTTCATTGTTGAAGTTGGAATTGTATGATAACGTCGAAGCACATATAATCATTTGTTTTGTGGTGAATACATGTAAGTTAGTTTGCTATTGCTAATATCTTTTAGAATTCGCCAACTGGTGTCCCTACTTTGTCTGGCGTCACTGATTACGCTAGGCGTAGTAGTTAACTGATTTCAGCACCCTGGAAAGCGCTGTATATAGCAACCCACATCACAATACCGTAGACTGATGTGTAGAGCATGCAAAAGAGCATTGAAAGCATATACTAGAAGAAGGAATCTGTCCAAACCCTAAGTGTGCTTGCAATTTAAATAACATAGTATAATAACAGTATTTGAGCCTTTTATTTTGACACAGCTTATTGTTTTATGTGCTGCCCGAATCGTAGTTTCCGTTCCGAAGGAGCAATTTACTTGCGTATATGGAGCTGCTTAATGCTTGGTTCAGATTAATGGTTGTGAAATAAGCATACAGCTTGGATTAGAGACACTTACAGTACGCTAGGTATGTTTTAAAATGTCAAATGCTCTCAACTACAAAAACACAATACACACTTCAAAACGTTGCATAGTAGTGTGTATTGTTTTTTTGTCTTCTGTTTTTGTTTTTTAATTCGTTCACGGCATCTGCCTACAATACATATGAATAATCCCCTTAAAGGATATGAAATGCAAAGTGTGTATTTGAAAGGTAGGCAAATGGGTTTGCCTACCTTAAAGTCTCAGTTTGTTAATATAAAGTAGAGTGGTAAATGCTTTTCATTTGCACATATGTTTTTTTTTTGTATATATGAGCTGTGTCTTGAAAGGAAATCATTAAACCTTGGAGCAAACATACGTCACACGTTACATCCACTGCCTTCAATTTACAGGATGAATTGATTGCTATTACTAGCGGCTATGCAAAATCAGTGAAGCATATCAAGATGTAAAGATGTAGGTAAATAAAGCACAAGTGACTGGTAATTTAATGGCAACTTAAATCATAGTAATACTTTTACAGTATCAGTTTAAGAAGCCCTAATAGAAGCTTTATAACATGAAAGCTATTTCTCCCTAGTCTAAATTGATATCACTTTATGTTTTCAAAAAGTAGTATATATTTACAGTGTGGGAATGTATACAGCATTAAACAGATCTCCAGTCTTTCTGGTTGACACAACTTATATACTTTCACTGCTTGTATACTTAAATGAAACAGGTGAAACATTGTGTCCATTTTTAATCATATATATATATATATATATATATATATATATATATATATATATATATATATATATATATATATATATATATATATATATTCGGTTTAGACCCAGATAACCCACAATCCCCCACCATTGTGGAAAACAGCAAAGGAAAGTGTGCAAGTACTGTGGCAAAGCATTTGGGAAAACACTAATTTCATACAGTATATAAAAAGCGAAAGCACCAAAAAATGAAATTAATAAAAAACGAAAAACAGAAGCCCTACTTATACTTTACATATATTATGAAATACATGTTTTGCTTGCTCTATAGCCTACAAAAAGTACTTAGATCATCATCTTCTTAGATTCCTGTTAGTCATCTGAAAGACCCAAGATTGATAGTTATAAATGTTTAGATGACATCCACGTCATAATATTGCATTTAAATGTGGACAGATAGTAGAGCCAGTTGCATGGTGGGTTTTTTCCCCAAGTTTTTTTTTTTTTTTATATGCTGATTGAATATGGGCACTCCAGATGGAATTCTCTTGTAAGGTTTTTCATTCTAGCATAAACTGCAATGCTATTTCCTGCCTTGGTGGGGGGTTGGGTGGGGGAGGGGGGTGAGTTTTATTTTTTTACATTATGTAATCAGCACACAGAGTCTAGGGTATGGTCCAACATTTATCAATTGTTTTTAAAGACAGTAAACAGAGGAGAGAATAGATTCTCAGGGACAGCTGTAATATAAGGAGTGCTGATTTTATAAATTACAATAAAGCTCTTGTGTAAATCAAAATCTATATGGATGTGTAAGAAAAAAAGTCTACTATTAGACCATTTGTACCCTGCTAGAACAGATGGGTGCTGGCACAGGTTGCATACTCTATGTAAATACAACAAATGTAGGTTGTTGATTTGTCTGGTGCAAAATGATCTAGCAACATTTTGAATACCATCTGTTGTATATAGAATAATATTTCAGTTGTCATGCTGAGGGACTGAAAATGAATACCTAGTGCACTTTCTTTTTACTTTAGCCTACTGTTAACCCAAAATAAATCATGATGCTGCATTGCACACATTGGTGTTCAATGTAAATAAAAGATCATTTTTAATTGAAACTAAATGATTTTAGCATTGTTATTGTTATTATTATTATTTTTTAACTTGGACTACATAGTAGCCTAGACAATTGACACAGAATAGATCATGGTCCTATACAGATGCTCAGAATGAGCTGGAGGGGTTAGTGATACATGTGTGCAGTCTATTGCTTGTAAGTACACCCTGAGTTTTGTGAAAATAAGGTACCTGGGTGTTTGCCTCAAAAATGCATTGAGCACAACTAGCAACACATGAGAAAAAGAGGAATGGGAAATGCCAGCAACAATTGTGACTGTTTAAAACATGCTTTCAAAAGTTCTTAACAAATTGATGCAATTGTATGTGTCGCAATTCCCGGGAGCTTTCGTACTCCTTATAATATCTGAGAACCCTAATTTGCACTATCACCGCTCCATTTAGCAAATGTATGCAGGAACGCCCATAAATACATATTCATCTAATCTTGAACCACAAAGTAAAACTGCTGCTGCAAAGCATTCCCTAAAAAGTCACAAACAGCGTTGCGCTTGTTTAGTACACTTCAGACTTCTGACTTGTTGCAACTGGTTTGCGACTATTGTGACAGGCGCAATGCATCTACCCCATAGTATTTATCTTTGGATAATTATTTTATGACTGCACCAAATTGTTTTCACAATTTTGTAATGGTATGTGCCTCTAAAATACTTTAACAAAGATTTTGACAGAACAATATCAAATTGCCATTTTTGCCATGGCACAGCAGATGCACCAATTATCTATTTGTCAGACCATCAAAAGGTTACAGTAAATATTACAGGGAAGGATTCAATAAGCATTTGCTCCAGTGTACAATTTGTAAAGTTTTAAAAAAAAACAAAGCACTTGTAAATATCTGGCTCTGTGGGTTGCTCTGTTGGAAGCTCCAATGTGGTTGTTTGGTGTTAGAAATGTATGAGTCATTTTTAAGTGCCACTGAAAGCTACAATAATTGTGACATGATATCCTATGCCAGTATGTATAACGTGCACATTTTTTACATCAATTCATCCATAACTTGAATGGCCATTAACAAAAGAACAAACCGTGACAGTGGCACAATAGAGATTCATTTTGAGTAATTTGTACTTTAACATACTCATAAATTATATATGTATTTATTATATATGTGATTTTTATGAAAGGTGAAGAACAATGGCACTGGCTACAGTCATTCAAAGTGACAAAGGTTCCTCTCTTAGTACAACATATTTTTTATTATTATTATTATTATTATTATTATTATTATTA
Source organism: Acipenser oxyrinchus oxyrinchus (assembly GCA_030684275.1). NCBI lineage: Eukaryota > Metazoa > Chordata > Actinopteri > Acipenseriformes > Acipenseridae > Acipenser > Acipenser oxyrinchus. The sequence continues at coordinate 26,767,822 of CM060249.1, read as the reverse complement.
TTATTATTATTATTATTATTATTTATTTCTTAGCAGACGCCCTTATCCAGGGTGACTTACAATCGTAAGCAAATACATTTCAAGTGTTACAGTACAAGTACTAACACAATAAGAGCAAGATAAATACAATGATAAATGCATTCATCATTTTAAAACTGATTCAAGGTTTCTAATGAAAGTGCTTTTTATATTGGTGATCACTTGTGTGTGTGTGTGTGTGTGTGTGTGTGTGTATCTATACAGTATCCACCACTTACACCATCCAGGGTTATTTCAGGCAGCCGTTTATATCGGGCTAATAGCGTTTACCATTCCCATTCCCTTTGATGTCATCCCATCGTTTATATCGTATTAAGCACGCCATATATTTTGGGTAAACTCAGCTGTTTGGATCTCGTTATGTGCTATTCACATAGATTTAAATAACAAACACTGCTTATACTGTAGTAATCGCTCTCAATAATCCTCCAATCAGCTGTTTTCACCTCGTTACCTTTCCATTAGTAAAAGCTTGACAGATCGATCATTCAGCTGTTTTCACCTCGTTACTGAGCGATTACCTCTGTACTGTACCATGGCTATTTAATCCCTGTACACAGTGTCAGGTTTACAGTTTGAAAAAACAGCACTGACTGCAACAGCAAGCATGGCTGGAAAGAGAAAAGCGAAGAGCATCAGCATGAAAATTCTGTTAGATGCTGTGCTCTTGCTAAAGCATGCTTGAAACTCTGTCAGTCAGCAAACAATGCAACGTTGCTTTAAAAAAAGCTGGGTTTTCTTTAGATGACGAAATTACAACCGAAACTGAAACTCTGACAACACCAGAGGGGATGTCAGAGAAGAATTATGAGCTGTGTTACCTTGGCAACCAGGACGCTCTACCTGAAACGGACACTGATGACATAAGCGTGTGTGTTGCACTTTTAACACTGCGACGTGCTATAGCATCCCGATAGATTAGGATTAGGATTTTTTTGAAAACGCTAACAAAAGACTGTCCAGATGTGTATCGCAGAGTTCTTCGCTGGAAACTATTTGCAGTAATGTAGCCTACCTGTACTTTACATTTCTGCACTGACATTACTTTTTATAACATTCACAATTAGTCATTTAGCAGACGCTTTTATCCAAAGCGATGTACAGAGACTTGGGGCTGAACTATACATCAACAACTGCTGCTGCTGCACTTACAATAGAACCTCGGTTTTACGTCTCATAGGTTTTATCTATTATCGAATAGCTTCATCTTTTTGCAGATCTTGAAGAGCACGGAATCTGTTCTTAAGTTCCAGTTGAAACACCAGGCTTTGCTTCTGGAGCATTTCTATGTTGATAGTGTTGGATTTCGTCATCACGAGTTTCGCTCTCTCCAGTGCTGTGTTTAGGTGTATTTTGCATCTTCCAAGTTTGTGGTCACTTCCTGTGTTAAAATTGTTTAGTACTGAGACATCTTGTATGGTGTGCTTCTTGTTGGTGAGTATGTAGTCAATTTCATTCTTCACTCTGTTGGGTCCTCTCCATGTCCATTTCCTGATAGGTTTCTTCTGGAAGAAGGTGTTCATGTTGAATAAGTTCTTGTTCTCTGCAAATTCAACTAGTCTGTCGCCTATCTCGTTCCTGTCGCCTTGTCCAAATTTGCCGACCGAATTCTCATCTTTTTGCTGGGCTCCTACTTTGGCATTGAAGTCACCGATGATGAACTTATAGTGGCTCCTGCCATTTTCGTGTAGTTCTTGGACTTCTTCATAAAAATCTTCAACTTCTTCCACCAAGTAGCTTGTTGTTGGTGCATATACTGGGATGACCTGAAGTTCATACTTCCTTAAAACTTTCACTATCAGTCTTGCGGACCTCTCTGATGCGCTGTCAATCTCTACTATGTTAGATGTACTCTGGTTACTATATGAGTCACTCGCTTTTCTAAGAAATTCATTGTTACCCTGTGAATGAGTGCGAGTGGTGTGGTAACAAAGACAATCTCCAGACAGTAGTTCTCCCACAAATGTCAGAGTTTTTTATTAAATACTAAAAAAAGGGCCACCCCTCTACTATCAATGGTATTTGGGGGTTTGAGTGTTCAAGCTCAAAAACAAAAGAACAATACACAATTGTAATCCCGCGTCCAGTGCATAAAAGTGTGCTCTTCAAAGTCGGGTCCATGGTGAGTGCTGATGTTGCTCAGTGTGGTGTGGACTGGCTACATGGCTGCAGTCCCTGGCTCTTAATCCTCCTCTGCAATATCAAAACAAACACGTAACAAAACACAGCTCCAGCCGTCAGTTACGTTTTCAGCGCAAGTGGGCTGTACTCACGCACCTGCATCACCTTTGTACCACCAAACTCCTCCCTGTAATCGTTGCCATGGTTTATCCAATCACTGCCTGACCTCTATCTAATCGCAGTGGAGTTGTTGCAGTTATGCACTTTCCCCCATATGGCCGACTTTCGGTTTCCGCCCACTGTCGAGTCGACCCATCTATGGGGAAGTGTACTACTACCAACCCTACCCCACACATTTTCTGATCGGGAGGGAGATTTACAGCATCAATTCTTTCTCTCTTTATTACATACCCACATACCCCAATACACATTGAAAATGGATCGCAGAAGACGCATGACAGCAAAGCAGTGTTTGGAATTACTGCAAAGTTTACCAAACAACGATTCTGATGCGTCAGAGACAGAGAATGACAAATCTGTTTCTGGAGCAGACTACACTGAGGTGGATGCCAGTGAAGTGTCAGGACCGAGTGCGCGAAGAGAGCACAGGAGGTCCCGTGGGAGAAGCAATCCTGTGGCAGCCCCTGCAAAACGCAACATTGATGAGAGCGCATTGAGTGCTTTTCGCCTATTGATTGACATGCATACGCTTCACCACATACAACGCTGCACTGAAGCAGAAGCCCACCGACAGCTACAAGATGATTCCTGGTCAATGCCCTTGGAGGAATTAGAAGCTTTCATTGCACTAGTATATGCCCGTAGAGAATTTGGTGCAAGAAGCTTGTCTCTCTTTTGTGAAATTTTGTGATTTCTGCTTTTCGATCTGAAGCAAACCAGAAGCGCCCGACTTCACAATGACAAGTGCCCTGACATGTGAAATTTGAACCCACTTCATTGACAATAGCATTCTCTGCTACAAACCGGGACAGAATATTACAGTGGATGAGCAGCTAGCCGCAAAAGACAACAATGCCAGATTGCAAAATGTAATCGCAACAAGACTGTTGAAAAGCACACTATCTGTGTGATTTGTGCCAGCACGTAAACTTTGTAAACGATTGTAAATGAAGCCCATTCTGTTTAAATGTTTATTTATTCATGTCATTTCAATTATAGTATGTCTGTGTATAAACACATAGCTTTGGTTGCATATATGCACTTTGTTATGTAGGAAATATAAACCCATTTATTTTAAAAAATGTTGATACTTATTTACATCGTTTCAGTTGTTCAGTTTTGTATGTACATGATATACCTGTATATACACACATTTATTTTGAAATATTTGTTTCAAAATAAATATTTCTACCGTTTTTTGAGGTTGTGCTTTATGGAATATGTCTGTATATAAACACATTTCTGTTCCAATGACCATTTATTTACAAGGTTTTGGTTGTGTAGATGCTTTACATTACATACCTGAATAAAACTACAACTTATATTCAATTGTTTGTCCTTTCATTATAATATTTATGTTGTTTTTAATACACTGGTCAAATTGACCCCTCATGTTCTAGGTATGCCTATAAACGCGGTTGTTCTAGTGTTAAAACCTCATCATCGGAGCAAAAACAGATTGAACTATTGACATGACATCCTTACACCACCGGGCAATAGTCTCTGTCTGTCATGTGATTGGGTCACATCACTGTCAGTCCCGTCTCTTTGCAAAGCAACGCCCTTCTCCCCTGCACTCACAACAAAGAAAATGGCTGAACACCGATTCTGTGATTTAACTGAAAATTAATTACAAAATATACTACAAAAGAAAGATGCTCCAAACACTAAAATGGTGATTAAAATATCAGTTTTCTGACTCGACGATGTAAACAAATATGACGGCCAGGATATAAACTGTCAGCAAGCCATAAGGAGAGCTGGACGCCAAAAAAAAAGTATTACTACTGTATGCGGTATGAACTTAAAAAGAAATTCTATTTATGTTATTTATGTATTTACTTATGCTGTATCAGCTATATTTAAACAAAATATATAAAGTCGTATTTACTATCCAACCTTGCCTCGCTTATTTTCTGGACTGATTCATATATTAAGTATGTCCTGCAGACTCAGCCATAGTGGGAAATTAAATGCCCCTCAGGAAGACTATTGCGGCTTCGGGCATTATAGCTCTCTGTCAGTAACAATAGTCTTCCTTCGGGTCAACAATTTTCCACTATAGCCCTCCTCTCCAGTCCATACTTACTATATATATATATATATATATATATATATATATATATATATATATATATATATATATATATATATATATATATATATATATATATATATAGAGAGAGAGAGAGAGAGGGAGAGATGTATATATTTGTATATTTGATAAAGATATTTATTTACTCACTGCAGTATGTGTTTCTGGATTTTAAACCTGCTTTACTATTCTAGTACAATATAAAACACTAACATTTCTAAAGTACCTCATTTAATGAAGTTCTGAAGAAAGTTACAGAGTGTGTTCAGTAACCAAATGAAAAAAACACATGATGGATAACTAATGCCTTTGAACATTTTAACACCCTTTGTTCCTCTTGTGTTTCAGATGTGGAGGATGAGTTCTTGCTCAGAGATCTGTGGGTCGGAGCATGTTGAGCAGGTGCACAGTACTGCCGAGAGCAACTATCGGCGCTATGGGGTTCGATCGTACTTGCATCAGTTCTACGAGAACTGCACCGCTTCAATCTGGGAATGTGATGAAGATTTTCAGATTCAGAGATCACCAAGCAGGTGGAGCTCTGTTCTCTGGAAGGTAGGACATTACTTTTTCCGTAAACTCTGAAAAATAAACTTTTAAATTATTTATATGAGAACCTGGGCCAAGTAATTTTCACAAAGACACAGGGGAAATTCCAAGAACTGTTTTCTATTTATTTTATTTAGGTTAGAATGGGAGAGTCAGATCATTTTTCAATGAGGCGGAGATAGCAAAATGGGTTTGTTGTACATAATATAATGTCTTCTTCTTGTGAACTTAACACAAGTTTAATTGGCAAGGAAGCATATTTCTGGCCCATATAACCTGTAAAAAGAGATGGTTATTTTCACATTCAGTAAGAATTTCTTTTAATAAATGAAAATTGTGAAAATCCTAGGTCAAGCCAAACATGTTGATAATAGAGAAGACAAATAATGGTGTTAATTTATTGATTAAATAAATATCTAAACAGCATTTAATACCTACACAAATCAGTAATAAAGTAACCTATCATACTTATATACTATGTCTTATATTGTAGCTTTATATTGTAAGATAAGAGGGGGGCTGCAGAAGCAATACTGGCCTATTTAGTAAAAGAATTTTTTTGTTATAAATTGTTGCCTGAACCTCACCGACAGCCTTGATGAGAAACATCCTGGTTCAAACTGCTAAAAACAAACTATATATAGTTATAATAACACATGGCCTGCTTTCAGTTAATATGGAAAATATTAATATCATGGAAAGGCTTGTTTTAATTGGATTTATTTGACAGTAATTCAATTTACAGTACAGTGTACAAGGTATGGCGTCTACCAATTACAATACCACATGAATAGCACTGTCAGTTGAACAAAATAGTTTAACCCTCTGTGGTCCATTTATTCTGCACCTGTCTGGCTCGTCAGGTCCAATTTATTTTATATAAAAAAATAAGATTACACAACACGTGCTGTTTAAATTGAATAACATAATTGTATTCACAGTAAAACATGTTTAAAAGACACTGCATCTCCAGCCCTGCTCCACCCCTTGTTCGCTGTATTAATCACATACCTCTTCTGAGTCGTACATACTGATAAATCCATCTGATCACTCGATTATTCACCAAATTCCTCAATAATGCTATCCAAGTCATTATTTTATTCCTATAACATCTCAGAGCTTGGCAATTGTCCGCAATTCTCTTTGAGTACCGGATGCGGAAGCAGCCATCTTTGTTGTTTATTTGCTCTTGACATCTGAGGCACGAATTTTCATGCTGATGTGCATTGCTGTTCTAGTTCCAGCCATGCTTGCTTGCTGTTGCAGTCAGTGCTGTTTTTTCAAACTGTAAACCCAGCACTGCGTACAGGGATTAATTAGCCAAGGTACAGTACATGTCATGAAACCTAATTAAGATAGATTAAGTTTCAATATCGATAGTTCTACGTATTATAGTAAGGATGCCTTTACACATGGCTTAGAAAAAACACAAATATTAAAACTTTCCTGTTTTTATGATTTAACCTTGCGTTTTTCTTTTTAGGTCGGACTCATAACTGGTTCTATCATTCTGCTAGTTGGCTTGATAGTAATTGTAGTTGGCTACACCGTCCCACCAAAAATTGAAGCATTCGGGGAAGATGCATTGCTTTTTGTGGATGACCATGCAATGCAGTTTAACAGAGCTCTCGACATCTGCAAGCTAGCGGGCGCCATTTTGTTTTGTATTGGAGGAACCATGATGGCAACATGTCTGCTGATGTCTGCTTTTGCCCAGAGTTATTCGAAAGAGGAGAGATACCTGCAGCAGAAATTCAAAGAGAGAATAGCGGAATTGCAAGCTTCTACCCACCCAATTACAAAGGCTCCGACTCCTGGAGAGTGTAAAATACCTGTCACTCTGTCAAAAGTGCAAAATGTTCAACCCTCTTCTGAAACCTGACATTAAATGTTCACCCTTGAATTTGTTCACTAAACGTCAGCTCCCTTGATGAAGCAGAAAATAACACACACTTGCATAAAAAAGCTTAATCTAAAAAAAAAAAACTATAGTCAAATAAATAAATGCAGAATTATAGTACGGGCCATTTGTGGTCTTTTTACCCCACTTAGACCCTTTGCTTAAGTCGAATCTTGCTTTCCTTGAAGAGAGGTCTTGGTAGCCATCACTGTATAAACTCATTTTTGGTGGATAAAATAAAACACACACCTCCCACCTAGTTGTTCTGAATGGAAAGTCAATGATATTTGGGCTACTATTGCACTTAGTTGGACAGACTGCTAACTACAATTATTGCCACATATTTGACAAGAGGAAAAGCAAGTAGTCTGAGTGGGGTAAACCAAATAACAAATGCTTCAACCCAGTCATTCTGCATTTACTACTGTTTCCCACTACTTATCATAGAGTATCGTGTATGTATTCATATTTTTTATTTGATTATACAGTGTTTCCCTTTTGGGCCCTACCTAAATAGCAGCAACATTTTCAAAATATTGCGGCTCAGTTGCGGACAAAGCATGAACAATTGTAGAAAAGTAACTATAGCTCTTTAATATTTGTGGTAATTTACTAAATCCAATGGTATTATTTTTTCTTAAATTTAAAACAAAAAAAACAATAGTCTGAAATGATAAAAACGCTGCACTGCCAGAAATCGCGGAAGAAGCCTAATATTGCGGAATCTGCCATTTCCGTAATATCGCAAAGTAGGGCCCTAGTTATAACTTCATTTGTGTAAAAAATTAAGTGCTTGATGAATGGAATTATGGTGTGAATGGGAGCAATGACCATTTTGCCTGATAACAGTCAATCTCTGCTACAATAAGGAAGCAATGTATTAAAATTTGAATATAGGTATTTATTTTAATGTGACATAATTAGCATTCTTGACAAAATATACTTCTACATGTTTATGTGTAAAAGCCAAGCTCATTGGTTAAAATGCTTATGTTGCTATATGTATAAGCAACCATTAAAAATGAATAAACCCTGTTTATGAGTAAACCAGTTAATTCTGCTGTCTTTTAAAGTGGCATTGGGAGCTGTGAGGTTTTACTGCTCAAAACCTTTCTCTGATGAGAGTTATTTCTGTCTGTCAGCACTCTATTATCAAGAAAATTAAACAAGCAGGAAAGCAAGGGGTATACGGTTTGTTTACACACACATTAAGGTTTCAATTGTTGATAGAACCGCACAGTACTTACCATCAAAGCAACTTTCCAACACTGATCTTGTCATACATTTTTTTACTGGTTTATGTTAAAATACATAATAATGTCAAGCCACTTTAAAACCACCCTTTCTCATTTGTATGGCGCTGTAAACCAAAATTCAGCCTGGCATTTTCTCCCTGTGGTATCTTCTGATTGGCTAAGTGGAATTAAACTCATTAATTATTTCACTATTACAACATATGCTTATTATAATTGTTTAAATGACATGCAGTTCACGCTGTAGCAGCAGGCAGCATTAAAACAATATACAAATAATACTGTTGTTGAAAATGATTAGAGTTAAATACTGTAAACTGACAGTTGGTTATAATCCCAGTGATTATTGTTCATAGTTGATAACTTTTCTCATCAAAGGCACGATAGTTTTCTGCAGTCCAAATATTTGATAGATTTTTCATATTTCTTCAATCAGTTTTCTTGCCTGTATAATTCGCAATGAATCATTTATTTCATGAGGTTTGTAAGGTAAGGTCTGTAATGGATCACCGGATGGTATTTCAGACCGCTAATAAAAAATGAAAGGAAACAGAATAATTATTATTAATATTATTTGTTTATTTAGCAGACGCTAAATAAACAAATAATGGGTTAAGGGGTGTTCAGATAAGAAAACAATCGATCTAAAATAGTTTCAAAGGAGATATACTGTAATTGATAGAGAGTGTTTTATCAATGTTCTAATTTAATTTGATATATGTTTTGGTGGCAAGCAGGGATTGCAATCAGATTTTAGGCTTCTAAAGGCTTCTCCAAAAAACAAAACAAAAAAAGATTGTTTGTGGGCTAAATGATTTTTACTGAGGTCTTTAATGAGCTTCTTTCCCTGTTAATTATAGAGTAACCATAAGGAGAAAACATTATTTTCTAAAAAGAAAATGGCTTTTCTAAAATCAATTTAACAGACTTGTGTAACTGTATTCATTTTCTTGAATTGTGGAGTACACACAACAATGCTGGTAGAAGTAATTATATTTTCTGCTGCGTAATCCTGTTGGTTGACCTTCAATTATATTTTTATAGTAGTTAGAGAGTTTTCCATGTCTGGGATGTGCTAATTGAATATGCCTTTTTCTTAGAGGTGTATAAATGTAATCTTTTCCTGAAATATATTCAATGATGTTTCCTTGTGCAGTCATATTTTTCTAAGTAATGTGAAAGCAACTAAGTTCATGAAGCCGAGATTTATTCTTCTCCTAACTGAGATTAAACCTTAAATGTATTATAATTTAGATTCTCAGATAATCCGATTATTTTAATTTACAGTTGTGACTCAAGATAGTTTTGTCTATTTTTGAATGGATTTAATAAAGAAGAAATAAAGATCTGGACAAAGGTTTTGTATCATTTTCATGTTTTATTTCGCAACATACAAAACACTACAAAACAACAGTTTCTAATATTCTCAGATATTACTGTTTTTACATTATTGATATAGGTTTTTACCCAGTTACATTTTTTCTATTTAATATACTGTTCTTAGAATCAAAGAAGCCTCAGGTCAAGATTTTTGACTAGGGTAAAAATTAAGTGGAAATTGGGAAGATGGTGGTAAACTCAAAAGTGCAGCACAGACTGTAAATACCTACCTGAAACTTTGCACAGCTATACAAGTACATGAATACAGATGCTATTTGGTGTTTGCAATATACAAGGTATTTCTAAACCATGTCTCACAAACCAAACCACACCACAACACCAAGTTCATGTTTATGATTCTTGTGTGTGAAGGTGTTTTGTTTTCTATGGAACTTACTTTTCCAAATTCTCCAGTGCCTCAACCAGTGGCATAGCTGGCGGGTGGGGGGGGGGAGGGTTAGGGGTCATTATTCAACAACATGTCAGCTGTCACCTGCGACACTGTAAACACATATCTACTTGTGATTGGGCAGAGTCCTGCCATTTTTATACCACATTCAGCCTGAAACTCCTTTAATTGGACACGCGTGTGCACATGTAGTCGAAGATTAATACAGAAATGATGGCCTCAGCTAATACTAGCATTTGTCCTACTGCCTTTAAACCATTGGTTTTCAACCTTTTCATCTCAAGTACCAGTGTTTCCAGCAGGGACCTCCAGGTGTACCAGTAACTATGTGCAATCTAAATAGGGTGACCAGACGTCCCGGTTTTCAGTCAAAGGTCCCGGTGTCCCAACATTTTGCTCAAAATCTTTAAAAATTCCTGGTTTTCAGCTACTTTCTGTAGCGCCACACACTCTAAATGCTTTTTGTCAAAATAACATAAACAACCACTTTTAGTTTATGGCACCTGCAGTGAAAACAAAATAAATTAAAAAAATGTACCAGGGTAATCAAGAACATTATTATTATTATTATTATTATTATTATTATTATTATTATAAACTCAATATAAAAGTAGCAATAAGTATATAGCACAATATGGCAAGTTAAACTAATTAGCCACAAATTATACACCCGGGAGTGTACTGAAATTAGCTAGCTGGTTAAAAATACTAAGAAGAGTGTGAGGATGGCAATTTAAATAAACATTAAAATAGCCTACATTTAAATGGTTTAATTAGTCTTATCAATTATTTAGCAATGCGTCCCGGGTTTGAGCTTTGAAAATCTGGTCACCCTAAATCTAAAGCCCAATTGGCACATGTGAACTGACTTTTTATTTTACAGGACATCGGGACCTTCTGTAAAATTTAAAATTCAAGCATCCTGTGTCTTTTCACTCCCATGCGAATCGACCATGTCAGTGTTATGTTACAATTGATATAGCATTTCCGGGGTATTTGCCTCAAACGAATACCAGCTTTCACAATAAACCATAATATAATTTTAACATTGGTACAATCTGTCCTGAGATTCTACAGTTCAGTAAAACATAATGATTGGGCATAACCAAATTGTGGATGGGATTAAAATACAAAACATAATTGTTGGCTATTAAAAAATGAATGCTTTTAATGGTGCATTTGAAGTTATGTATGGAAATACATATCACTCAAAGGACGAAATGGTTATTGTAGCCTTTGGAAAAGAAGGTACAATGAAATTAGTTATTTACCCCGGTTCATTATTTACAAATCATGCACAAAAACGCCTTCTCTGGCCACAACATCGCATTTCATTTGGAATTTACCGACTTTTGTTGATAAAAAAAATTTAAAAAATCCACATCTGGGAGGTTACTAGATGTCCTCTGCTTTTGACCAGCTCTGAGGACACCTGTTCTTTAGTCCCTTGTGAATAATGCTTTAAGTTTGCAATGAAAAACAGGAGGTAGATAGACTTGAGGGTCCAAACTTATTTAATTTGCATGTCTGATAACTGAAGTGGTGTTTCTAAATGTGATTGTGAGGTGAAACATCATACGTTTCTGAATAGGGCGATTTCGAGTTCTTTGCAAGTTTGGAGTGTAGTTAATTATTACTTACAGAAACATTTTTTTTTTATAAATTATTACACATCTGCAAAAATCTCCATCTCCCCAGAAAGAAAATCCTGGCTACGCAACTGGCCTCAATCACTGCCTCTTCAAATAATTACATGTAGCGTAGCTATGTTTACACATTACTAAGTACCTAGTACAGTTTAATTTTGGAATAATGGTCATACAATATCAACCAATGAGCCTTAGATATTGGGCTGGACCAAATCAAACCCTGATCGCGCTTGCGAAAGAGTGTTTATGCGATAATATCGCTAGTTTCCATATTGCATTTTCTTTTTCCCGAAACCAATACTAGCCATTTCCAATCCACGAAAGGGGCCAAGAGAAGTTTCGCAGGAGTAGGAGGGACCGCCGAAAGCAACAGGAAAATATCTGTTGACCAATCCCCATTTTGAAGGGGCGGAAACAAGGCGGTAACATGCGAAAAGGCAGGCGAAGACAGCCAGGGCAAGAAAAAAAAAAAATAATAATAATCTGTGCTGTACTACTGTTTCGTTTGAACATCAGTGAATGCTATTACATACAACTACAAGTAGTAGTAATAATAATAAAAAAGTTTATTATAATAATAATAATAATAATAATAATAATAATAATAATAATAATAGTAGTAGGGTAGTTGTATTTGTTTTTATTATTATTATTATTATTATTATTATTATTATTATTATTATTATTATTATATCGAAAAAACAAAGCAAATTAAAAAAACATCATCTTGATGCTTCTGAGATGACAGTTAGGCTACCATTATAGGTATTATTGTGGAACGGTGGGCTTGTTCTTACATGCTGATAATGTGGGCTTCATCATGTAATGTTTCTGTGTAGGCCTACACGTTGAAGTACTTTACGATGTTAAAAACTAAAAGTTAATATATTTTAAGTGGTTAAAACATGTATATGTTCTTTATTAGTATTCTACTTTGTTTACATTTGCTAGCCTTGAGTTTGATCGAAGTTCAATATAACGGAGCACTGTGCCTTTAAGAAATGAATAATTTGAACAGAAGTAGGTGACGTCACAGATGACGTACGAGTATGTCCATGGAATTAAAGAAGAATGTACCGTAGCTTACTACATAGATAAGAGATAAAAGAAAACATATCTAAAAAGCTTTACCATCACTGAAAGATACACTGCACCACGCAAAAGCTCTCCTTGAGTAGAAACAAGTTTATTGTTTGTACGTATTAAAGAAATAATACGTATTGCTTTATTAAACATTTACTCGAACTGTGGCAAAAAAAAAAAAACCTAGGCTAAGAAAACGGTCTTTTAAATGTTTCGTTTAAGGGTGCAAAAAAAGGCATAATACACATAATAATATTTCATACTGTAAATTATTAATTTTAAATTATTAAGTGATGTGCAAGTGTTCGAGGTCAGTGGAGCGTCTTGAGGCATGTACTGCTTTTTTTGTTTGTTTGTTTGTCAGTTTGTTTTTTTGCAAATATCAGGATGTTTAGTGTTATTTTTTTTATTATTTGCTTACTCGATAGCTTTAGACATCTTCTAAGTTGACTATAAAATCCGGTCCTGCGAAAGTCTTGCGATGTGATTTATAGCTGGAATTGAGTAGATCTGGTCGGGCGATAGCAAACCACTGGTAATCAAGCCATAGCTGCTTTTTGAATGGTGAAAAGGGCTTGTTTTGGTTCCGCGAAATTTCGCTTGGAATTTTTCTTGTGTTTTACCGCTGAATGCTTTTAGCGTCCTCGTTGGCTAAGTGCTAACTTTGATTTGGTCCGGCCCATAGTCTTGTACATTCTGTCAAGACCCAGATTTTGTGACCGTTTAATTAACAACTTTTTGTACTTCCAACAGCTTATTTTGTACCATTATCACAATGACTACTTGTTTTATAGTCACAGACCAAAGTATTGGCACCCTACACTTCATAAAAGAGAAAACATTTTAAGTGCAAGCATTTAGTGAACATTGGCCACTAATTAGTATGACAAAGCCCAAAATACACAATTTCTTAGTTTAACAAACTATGTTTATTAAAAAAAAACAAATAAAAAAAACCCAAAAAAGATTTTAAAAATGTGTTGATGACAAAAGTAATGGCACCTTTACATTAAAAGTCTGAAAATGTGCTAGAACTAATTAAAAAATATATTCATTAGTTGAAAATCATTTGACAGTAACTAAGTTGCATTATAAAGTCAAAATAGCCAGAAAAAGAGGTAATTATTTCCAACATCTGAAGAAAAAACGTTTTGGCAACACAGCAGTTGATGATCAAGACAAAGACGTTGGTTTCACCCATACTCCACTTCTTGAATAGATGTTTTCCCAAACCTTTTCTGTCTCATTTAAAAACATGATTCACATATTATAGTCTTTATTCATTCAATCTAGGCAGTAATCCTAAATACCTCTGCTGTTTAGTTCGGTAAAATACAGTAGGCCCCTATGTATACTGTTATGTTTATGAAAATTAAAAACGTAATTGTGCATGTGAGTTTCTTCAGTGTATTTCTTTCTGTAAAATGCAAAGGGGAAATAAATACCATCTGTCTAAAATGTTTAAAGAACAGAGGGATTTACATTCCCCACATCTTTGATAAATGTAATTTACTCAAATACAGTAACGTGAATAAATAATATAGGTAATTTAGTTTCATGTGTAGTCTGTGTATACTGTACCTGCTCATATCTATAAAGTGTAGCCAACCACGGGTGTGTAAAGTATCTTTCTCAGTTGATCTCTGACCAGGGCGCAACAGGTGATGGGCTAGCAGCTGTTTAAAAGAATAGGATTCAACTGGAAAGTATAGGTTTGATAGGAAAAATGATTGGCTGATCAACTCAGGACAGAGGGCCAAAAATGAAAGAGATTGGGAGTGCAAGAGGCAGTTGGGTGGGGACTGAGACTTAAGAGCAACACAAACCTGAACCTAGACTATACTATTTCATTTTTTAATTTTTTTCTTTACAGTTTTTAGACTAGTTCTCATTTTATCCTGGGATTAGCCTAATTGCCCTTCTCTATACTGTCTCAATAATGTATCATTACAGCTGTGATACCCAAGACAGATATGTCTACTATTCATGTCTCCTGCTTGTACAGTACTGGTTTGCAAGCATTATTTGAGCGAGAAGAGAAAGGCACTATGCCCTAGGGCCACATTATAAATGAGAAATATACCAGATCAGAAGGGTCAGATTCAATTGGCTGCCACTGTCGTGCTTGTAAGAGTTGACGTCATCTTTCACCTTCTCCTTGGAGAAACGATATTGATTTCCATCCCTGCAGTGATCTTCAGTGCCTCAACCCACAACCATGCACAAATCACTGCCTCTTCAGATAAAAAGCTCTTCAACCTTCAAGGTCATTTCAGTATGTATTAGTTAAACATGTTGTTCAAGGTATTGTAGCCTTTATCTGAGACTGCGAAGGAACTATAATGACAACTAAAATACCATATGTTGCTACCTTTTCCTTTAGGGTCATTCTGAGTTCTGTTGAACCATTACTGAGTTTTAATCATTATCGTTTCCTTAGTACCGGTACCGTAGTCTCATATAAAGGCTACACTATATTGAACAACATTTTTTGGGTGAAAAAGTGCAATAACATTTTTCTTTTCTGAACAAGTTACTATCAAGATGTACTTTATGATGCTATAAATATAGGGGGGCAACCAGAAGCACCAAGCGGACATTATTCTGACAGCCTTCTCTTTCAATAAAGCTATTTGTCTCATACTACAGTGCTCCCTTTTACTTATCACACAAATCTGATGCTTTGCTTGTTCCACTGGGACAGACAAAGGGATTGGGACATACAAATAATGCTTACAAGGTGTGGTGCAATTCAGCAATATTTTCAGGTTTCATGTGGAAACTGAAAGATTATAAATAATTGGGGAAAGGGGGGGGGGGGGAGAGATCCGCGCCCCAAGTTAGAATGTGAACGTTTAAATAGCACAAGGTTTGTTTATTTGGGAGAAATGTCACAACCCTCTGTTCTGAACACTCCCCACCCTTATAGTCTCAATCAATCACTCAGTCACCTAATCACTCAATCATTCAACATTAATTGGGTAGACCAGCTGCACACATTCAGCCGTTGTATACCTTATTTTAAACACTATTGAAGGGGAAGGATTAATTATAAAATAAGTCAATCACATGGTCATTTATACAGGAATGTTAATTCATTTATGATAAATGTTTTTAGATTAGATTTGCTTATAAACAATAATAAATAAATAAATAAATACAGAGTGTTAGCAACAATTTAATTGGGAAATAAAGAACAAAACCCTACTTTTACTGTCAACAGTTTGTAAGTAGATTAAATACTCAAGTGGTGCAAATATTTTATCCGTAGTTAAACATGTTTTATTTTTGCAAACATAGAAACAACACAACTGTAGAAGGAGGCTTACTAGAGGAATATGTGAAAAACAAATTGAGAGAGGGGATGAAGGGATGAACTGGGTGGATGCTTAAATATCTACTTCTAGAATATAGAGAGCACGAAAAGCATGAGATGCTGCAAGACAGATCATGTGAGAGGCAGATCTACAAAAGCATTACATCCACAAAAAGAGATCCAGAATGCCAGCACTGTTCTAGAAGTAAAAGTTGCTGCCTCAGTTCACTTCCTGTTCTGTAGCACTGTAGCACTGTTTCAATTCAGTTAAGCAGCTGCAGTCTAACCTAAAGCATAGGATGTGATATGATACCAGGAAGAAATAGATTTAACTTTTTTGATCTACAGCATTGTACTTTTTATGTTTGAGGCTTGTTTTAGAGAGAAAGTTTATTCAAATTTCTCAAAGAACCCTTTTAACCCAAAAGACCGTTTGAAAAAAAAAAATGCTAATGTTACTGCTGACATGCTGGCTTTCAAAAAAAAAAAAAAACTACACACATGGATATGGATGTGAATCAAAGAAGATATTTTCTGTTTATCTTTAGGTTCGTTTTGCAACTGTGCTACCCCGTGTGTCTTATGTCAGGAAAGTATTAATGGCATCAGCTTTTAAGGAGAATTACATGTGAGAGAATTATGGAGCCCTTCATTCTTTATATAGGGTCACCTACCAGTGAGACACTCATAGTGACGTCACAGTAGCTTACATACACCATGTATAAAGATAATGGTGACTCAGACTGTGCCTGTGGGAATGTTTTAAAAATAACCAAGGGGATGTATTTTTATGTTTTATTTTACTCATTTCCCCTTCTTGCCAATGCTGCAGTATACAACGGGTAATTTCTCTAAGTGCTTCAGAGACACTCACAAGTTGTGCTAAAATGACTCATACCAAAGAGCTGATGGGTGAAATAAGAAAATAACAAGCACATTTAACCATGTTGGCAAGACATCACCTGTGGATTTATATGACATGGTGTTACCAGAATTTATTGTACAGTGTAATTGATTCTTTGTCAGCTCCAACTTACTAAGTTATTTTTTCATTTATGTTTTTCTTCCTTTAAACAAGTTCCTTTTCCAAAATACCTTTAATTTATTACAGGGTACATTATGGCAGTGGCTGAGAAATGGTACAAAATATATATTTTGGGAGTGATTTGGTGTTTGATCTTGTGTTTAATCTTATTTTTGAAATGCTATTGCTTTAAGAGTTTTTGTAGTTAAATGTGACCGTATCTCATTTGTGAAAAAATAATATTGTTCATTTTAAATTGCCAGTAAGGAACGGAAATACAACTTTCAGGGACCATATAACAAGGCAACAGTTCCCGGCTTAAATTTTGTGAAGCATAGTGAGACTTAAGGCATCCCTTTTAGGAGACTTTATTGAAGGTGTAGCCCCCAGGTCACCTGGGACTAAAAGCCTGGACACACCTGCGCTTCGCTTCACCTAGTGTCACATTTTGATATAATGGATTTCTATGTACCCTCACACAGTAGGGCGTTGCATGAGAAACTACATCTTCCAGAATACCATAGCTATCCTAGAACACTGGCAATCAGTTAAACTAATATACTTGTTCGTAATTTAATAAGCCATGTAGGTATAAAAGGACAGGTTTAAAAGAGAATAGTTGTCTGTGGGAACTGTGTATAGACCTGAATGCGGTATACATTAAAACAAAGTACTGTAAATGTAATTATGAAAAAAAAAGTTTTACATTGTTAATGTATAATTGTATAATTTTAGCAAACAATGCTAAATTGTAACTGAAAGTCTTTTTCTAGTGTTACGTTTGAAATGATCGTTGCGTAATAAAATGGTATTCACTTTTCTTTTGAATTGATCTGACTCGCTGTGGTTTTCATTAACCAAGCCACAGTTTTATGTTTCTGTTTTCTGGTACTAATTTAATTTCGAGTTTTTTCTAGCACGTCAATGTACTAAGTACTTGTGTATGTTAACTTTATTCTACACATTATTAAAGGTACAGTAATTGTTTTTAATATCTGTTCAATTACCCATACAAATCGATATTGCAAACTAGTATCGGTCCGAAATAGTTTGGATAATTGACTCTCTACTGTATTTTGTTACCATAGCTTATTAAAAACTGGGTTAATGAGAAATCTGTTTTTTCACGTTAAACCATATAGTTAACATAATTTAACTTTTAAGAACACACAGGTAATAATAAATAAGATCTGAATTTATGCATTTATTTTCACATTTATTTGTATTAATATTGTTAGTAAATAAAGAACTTATTACATTTTGTTTCAATACACCCACAAAAGAATGAACACATAGAACTGAAACTCTCAAAATGTATAGTATCAAATAACAAATATTATTTTAATAAACTATTGGTATGTTAAAAGAAAGTGAGTGTAAAATCTGTGTAAAAAATGTGTAGAATAGTGACTTTGAGCTAAAGAGGTTTCCAAAAAATGAGCTGCTTATTTATTTTTTCCACTTCAAACAGCAGAGGTAGATCTGATTACATTCAACATCGTGGTCGTGTACTTGTTCAGTTTAATAACCAAAAAAGGGGGAAAAAAAGCAGAAAGCAGAGGTTTCATTCTGTTATTGTATACTGTAGAGGAAAATATAATGTTTGAAGACAAGAGAAAAATGCTTGTTTTGTTCTCATCCAAAACTCCAATAGAGTATTGTCTTATTAAAGAATGTTCCAAGTCATCTGTTATATTTATACAACGCTTCCTCGTTATTTCACGACTCGATAATCAAATTCATTTAATTGACAAATAGGCTATGACAGTAAATTGTACTTTACTGTATAAGTGCTCTTTGCTATTTTGGCATTTTCAAAATTCCATGTTTTTTTGATGTGTAAGTCAGATAGCAAAATAACAAGGTAATACAAATAATAATAAGTACAGGTGCAAGGGTAAGGGTACAACCTAATAAGGCAACTTGTGTATTTCAACACAATACATTTTGAACACAAACATAAGGACATTTTATTAGATGGTTTACATGGGGAATCGGAGGCCAGTATATCTTTATTTTACTCAAGGTGTCTCAGATCATACATTATAGTACTGCCTATACACATAGATAGATATAGATGTAGGCTGGACTATAAATCAGAAATATATGTAATTTAACAGACTGTTAGATATTCCTATTCTGTAATATATACAGGTTGGATAACCTGTCACAATGGGTAAGCCAGCAGACCTGACAGACTGCTAGATAGCTAAGTAACTTTGAAGTTGATTTGGCCCAGCCTCTGTTTATTGGTGCAGGATGTGTACTCACTGAAAAGTTACGCACAATTAAAGTTTTGCACAAGGAACATTTATGTATAGATAAGACAAACATTTAAAAAAACTGATCCCACTGGTCCTTATTTGTAGAATATCTCCAGATATGACGTTTTAAAAGCATATGTTCTTTCAGGAACCTGAAGCTTAACAGAAAGTTAAACCATAATGTTTTTTAACAGTCATCTTTTAGTTCAAACGATACTATGTTGAAGTGAGATCCTAGGCAGGTTAAATTGCCATATACACAATAATGCTGCTACTGTACAGCTTTGCCATGTCTACTTAATTAAAAAGCCACCATATCACTCACTGGTGTCTCCAATAGACATTAGCTATGGCTCTATAACATTCATTAGATAAATACATTAATGTACTACTCTCATCCTATATTTAGCTTATATTGATAGCATATCTCCCTGTGATGTCCATAATGATTATCTTGCAAGTTAGTACAGTTCTAGGTAGTTTATAGGTTTTGCAGTTCAGGCATGTTCAGTCTGATTATGTATTTCTGTTGTGCTGTGATTTAGCGGATTGGTGGCTCACTAAGCCACAAGAGCATATTCATCCGTTTTTTTTCCCGCATTTTCACTCCTCCGAGATTTTGCATTCTGGGCTGGATGGTGTTTTTAAAGGACTGCAAGACTGAAAGAAGAGAAAATGTACATTCACAGTTTTAATCTCATTATTTTTAAATGGTAAAATAGCACTGAATCAATTCTGGATTTCTATATTGTAATCCAGGTAACCTACAATGATTTTCCGGAATGAAGATATCAAACACCGCAGAAAGGAAGCTAGCATTCTACAGCGCTCCATGAAGTTAGCTGAAGTTAACTTAAAGCATTCTGAAAGTATTAGCTTTTTTAAAGAATGCTTTCACCATAAAAAGGCGCTATATTTTACAGCTCACGTATGAAAGGAAATTGTAAATACTTTTTAAAAATATAAAAAGTTGAAATGGTGGCAGCTGTTTAAATCATGAAAAAAGTACCCCTTGACATTTAAATATTCTTGCCACGTATTGTTGCTGCATCGTGTGTACTATGTCTTTTAAGTATAGTTGCATTTGTTCTGATATCTGTATTTACATTTATAAACTGGAGGATGCTCTTAATGCTATTGCACTGCCGCCACTATTGGAGAACATCTTGTTTTATCTTCTGAACATCATATTGTTTTGCTTTTTTGGAAGTCCCTCTTAACCACATTGTTTTTTTTTCTTTTTCATTAATAGCCATCATTGTAAGGGACTTTTATGTACAGCGTTGAAATATGAAGGATTTGGCCATTCAAAAGACAAAGCTGTTCTCTAAAACATACATTCTGATTATCTGTGTGTGTATACATAATGGTTATAAGAATGTAAAAATGACTGTTGAATCAGTACATAATAACACTGAGAGCATTGTGAGGCACACGACCACAAATGCTTTTAAACCTCCTGGGATATGGTTTTCTCACCTTTCTGCTTTCCTCCTGCTCGAGCTCTGGCATCTCTTGATGCAGGTTCTCCATCTCTTGAGAACTGTTCTTTCATCTGTTGTTTCCAGAGGGAGCTCCTCTGCTGCCTTGTTGATGTCCTCTTCGTTATCAGTAATAAGGTCTTCTTCATGGTCACCGGAGCTGGCAACAGTATCCTCTTCGGTACTTTCATCTGCCTCTTGGCCAGCATCAACTTGACTTTCCCATTTGTTGTCTTCAAGTAAGTCCTCATCCTTCAAAGTTTCTTCTGCATCTTCTTCTTCATCTACTGTTTCTGCCTCTGTCTGCAAAAACAGGTATATATAAAGGGAACTATTTATTACAGCAAGCAAATTAATTAATGTACTATTTCATGTATTATGCTACTGTCATGTATTATGCACTTTCCACTGTACTTAAATGCACTATGCATTTTTCACTGTATTGTTATGTTTTTTTTTTTACTGTGTATCATGTATTATGCATTTCTCTGTATTTAAAGTATTATGGATTTTCTTGTTGTTACTGCATCTTGTAAAGCGCTTTGTGATGGTGATCCACTATGAAAAGCGCTATATAAAATAAAGATTAATTAATTGATTGATAGATACATTTTCTTTGATTTGTGATTTATTTATCAAAATGTTCTGTTTTCTGGTATATTAATCTAGGCCATTTATACAAAATAACATAAAATGTGGTCTAAATCATTTTGAATTTCCTGGGTGGGTGAAAACATGTCAGCCACTCACCCAGGCTTTGTGTCATGTGTGCATTTTGCAAGCTTTTTGATAAACATAGGACCAAGCATGGAACGAGTCATGGATCCCTGCAGGTTTCTCCTCTTAAAAATATCTGTTTCCTTGTATTCCCACTGATTTCAACTTTAGTGTAAGTCTTTCGTGCAACATTTATGTAAGTTGTAAGTATATTATGTCATACAACCTTTTTGTATCCATCCTTGCAATATCTTCTTCAAAGATTCAATTTTGAGTTTTCCCTGTCAAATGGTTGATTTTACACAAAGGTAGGAACATGAGTAAAACAAAAGTACACTGTGAAAGTACATAGTTTTACTTTGTTTTCAGATTTTAGGTTCAGGATGAGGTACTGGGTACAGTGAAATCACATTGTATTAATGTGTGATGTCAATGATCAAAAGAGGGCTGGGAAAATTACACATTTGGGTGCCTCATGCAGCCATGCAAAACATTTGTTTAACAAAAAAGGGTTTATACTTGCCAAAAGTTCTTCAGAAGACAGTATTATAGCAGACATAAATGTTATTCATTAGAAAATGTTTTCAACCGGAGACAGTAAAGAGTACTAATGTGAAAGACTAATGTGTTTTTACACTAATGGTTCTGATGGATAGAGCTCTATGATTCAATGACTGTATTCCCCTACTTGACGGGCTAAAATTGAGGGGTTACAGGAGAGCTGCCAACTACCGCTGGTTAATACCTAATGGGTACATCCAGTGTCAAATGAAAAAGATTATATCAGTGGATGCTGAAGATTTATATGCAGTTGAGGGGAAAAGGCATACATGGCCTTAATGTTGACTGCTGCTGCCGCTGGTGAATTCTGCATGTTCCATTAGGCACGGTCAGCTACACAATTGTCTAACAAGGTTCACATCTTGTTCTCTTTCACACCCACACACAGAACTGGAATGTTAAAAGCTACTGCATTATCAAGATTTCATAGCACTGACTGACAGCAGCGAAGCAGAAAACTGACTGGAGAACACAAGCAGGGCAAGGTCTTCAAGCACATCAATGACTGTAAAGGCCGAATTCATAGGAAACTGAACCTTGAATATTTTCTTAATTAAAAATTTCCACCACCTTTCACTGATAACAGATTTGCTATTGTTGGATTTCTGAAGTAGTAAAATGCCAGTAGGTTCTGAAAAGTTCAAAGTTACACTAAAAAAATAATAAGATACAATATTTAAGCTGAATCTAATTATAAAGACAGAAAATATATATTATGTTCCACGTTCTCTTTAGTACAGATTAAAATAACATTTTATTGGGCCCAGAACAGAGCCCTGAGGAATCCCCCCATCAACAATGGTGGAATCAGATCGGAAGTCCCCCAGGGTGATGAACTGGGTACGTTGAGAAAAAAGGATTTGAACTAGGCCAATGCCATACCAGAAAGTCCAATTTTCTTTTCAAGGCTCTCCAGGAGTATTCCATGATCGATGGTATCAATGGCTGCTGACAGATCTAATAAAATGAGTATGGACAAGGTATCTCTATCAATGCTCATTCTAAGATCATTTGTGACTCTCAGAAGAGCAGTTTCAGTGCTGTGACCCTTTCTGAAGCCAGATTGAAAGACTTTGAAGAGGTTATTGTTATAAAGATGGTGACAGAGTTGGCCTGCAATTATCCTTTCGATAACCTTGGAAACAAGTGGGAGATTGGATATAGGGCAAAAGTTGACTAGGTCGTCTTGAGGAAGAGAGGTTTTTTTTTAGTAACTAGAGTGACTGCTGCACTTTTTAATTGGACTGGCATGCACCCAGTAGATAGCGAGACAAATACTATATTGTGTATTATTGGGCCCAAGGATTCAAGGCAGTTTTTTAAAAGCCAGGTGGGCCATGGGTCCAAACAACAAGTAGTAGGGTACATCTTCTGTATTTCCTCCATCACTAATGACAAGGTAGGGAGACAAAAGGCAGTTAGTGGAGATACAGTAAAGGCAGGGGCAGTTGGACTAATGTAATCTGGTCTAGGGGGCACTGTGGTGCAAATAGTAGTTATTTTATTACTAAAAATGACCTAAATTTGTGAAATAGTTCAGGAAAGGGAGTAAGAACCAGAGTGAGTACCAGGGTTCTTATTAAGGATCCCATCAATTGTCTTAAATAAAGGGGCTGGATGATTTTTCCCACTTCTAATTATATTTGAGAAGTAGGAAGCCCTTTCTGTAGGAAGAGCTGAACGGTAGTGGTCAATATGCTGCTTCCAGATGTCAAAATGGATATTAAGATGAGTCAATATAACGACGCTCGAGCCTGCGCCCTTCAGTTTTTAAAGCTGTCAGTTCATCAATATACCAAGGGGACCTGTGGGCTGGGGGGATGTTATGTGAGTGCAGAGGGGCTACCTTGTCGATAATACTAGACAGAGTAGTGATATACTGCTAATTATAATGTCTCATAATTACAAGGACACTGTCCTGTACAGAGAATTAGAGACCTGCCAAATAACATTGAGGAAAGGGCTGCTCAGTAGTGTTGTACAGTAATTGGGGTAGGAAAATTGATTTTTAGGGGAACCGTTTACTTGTCATAGTTTATGATTCTATATTAAAATAACACATCCACAATGCAAAAAACAAATACATAAACGTTAAAAGTTAAAGTACTCACTTGTTGTTTTACTATCTGACAAGAAATTAAGAAGTAGCAAGGGCAGTAAATTACTAAAGAGCCTTTATTTAACAAAGAATATTATCATTCATAACTATAAATCAATAGTGCTGAATTTAGAATAAAATGAGGCTGTACAAAGTTGCCGGTCTTCGCTGGGGATTCCGGAGGGAGCGTTGCATTGGCTCTAGCGCTGCCGCCGGTTAGGAAGCAAAACCAGCAGGGACTGTTTCTCCTCATCGCGCTACAGCGGACCCTACCTGTCAGGCGCCTAGTGAGCTCTGGTGCAGGACTGGTCTTTGTCCTCCAGAGGCCGGTAAGTCACTGACATCTGCTCTCAAATCTCTGGGTGTAAAAGAGGAAATTAGCTTGGTCGTGGGATTGGCAGATGACCACTGAAACTTCAGTTCTCATGAGCTGTGTGGGGAATTGCTGCGGTGAGGGGAAAAAATAATTGGACATTCTAAATAGGGGATAAAATAAGTGGGCACTCTGAATTTAATGAATAGTATAATATAATGTGAACTTGGCCTAACTGTGAATTAACACTTGAGCACTTGATTTTGGCCATTTACTGTTCAAAAGACACATTATATATATATATATATATATATATATATATATATATATATATATATATACAGTGCCTTATGAAAGTATTCGCCCCTTGAACTTTGCGACCTTTTGCCACATTTCAGGCTTCAAACATAAAGATATGAAACTGTAATTTTTGTGAAGAATCAACAACAAGTGGGACACAATCATGAAGTGGAACGAAATTTATTGGATATTTCAAACTTTTTAACAAATAAAAAACTGAAAAATTGGGCGTGCAAAATTATTCAGCCCCTTAAGTTAATACTTTGTAGCGCCACCTTTTGCTGCGATTACAGCTGTAAGTCGCTTGGGGTATGTCTCTATCAGTTTTGCACATCGAGAGACTGAAATTTTTGCCCATTCCTCCTTGCAAAACAGCTCGAGCTCAGTGAGGTTGGATGGAGAGCATTTGTGAACAGCAGTTTTCAGTTCTTTCCACAGATTCTCGATTGGATTCAGGTCTGGACTTTGACTTGGCCATTCTAACACCTGGATATGTTTATTTGTGAACCATTCCATTGTAGATTTTGCTTTATGTTTTGGATCATTGTCTTGTTGGAAGACAAATCTCCGTCCCAGTCTCAGGTCTTTTGCAGACTCCATCAGGTTTTCTTCCAGAATGGTCCTGTATTTGGCTCCATCCATCTTCCCATCAATTTTAACCATCTTCCCTGTCCCTGCTGAAGAAAAGCAGGCCCATACCATGATGCTGCCACCACCATGTTTGACAGTGGGGATGGTGTGTTCAGGGTGATGAGCTGTGTTGCTTTTACGCCAAACATAACGTTTTGCATTGTTGCCAAAAGTTCGATTTTGGTTTCATCTGACCAGAGCACCTTCTTCCACATGTTTGGTGTGTCTCCCAGGTGGCTTGTGGCAAACTGTAAACGACACTTTTATGGATATCTTTAAGAAATGGCTTTCTTCTTGCCACTCTTCCATAAAGGCCAGATTTGTGCAGTATACGACTGATTGTTGTCCTATGGACAGAGTCTCCCACCTCAGCTGTAGATCTCTGCAGTTCATCCAGAGTGATCATGGGCCTCTTGGCTGCATCTCTGATCAGTCTTCTCCTTGTATGAGCTGAAAGTTTAGAGGGACGGCCAGGTCTTGGTAGATTTGCAGTGGTCTGATACTCCTTCCATTTCAATATTATCGCTTGCACAGTGCTCCTTGGGATGTTTAAAGCTTGGGAAATCTTTTTGTATCCAAATCCGGCTTTAAACTTCTCCACAACAGTATCTCGGACCTGCCTGGTGTGTTCCTTGTTCTTCATGATGCTCTCTGCGCTTTAAACGGACCTCTGAGACTATCACAGTGCAGGTGCATTTATACGGAGACTTGATTACACACAGGTGGATTCTATTTATCATCATTAGTCATTTAGGTCAACATTGGATCATTCAGAGATCCTCACTGAACTTCTGGAGAGAGTTTGCTGCACTGAAAGTAAAGGGGCTGAATAATTTTGCACCCAATTTTTCAGTTTTTTATTTGTTAAAAAGTTTGAAATATCCAATAAATTTCGTTCCACTTCATGATTGTGTCCCACTTGTTGTTGATTCTTCACAAAAATTACAGTTTCATATCTTTATGTTTGAAGCCTGAAATGTGGCAAAAGGTCGCAAAGTTCAAGGGGCGAATACTTTCAAGAAGGCACTGTATATATATATATATATATATATATATATATATATATATATATATATATATATATATATATATATTATACTGTATATATATGAACTAATGAAAGACTGCAGTTGCAACAAAAACGTATGAAGCATGCTTTGACAGAGGGTGAAGTTGTTATGCTTGCCAGCTATAAAGTGTGTTGGCTAATTGCACGACACAAAAAGCCCTTTACTGGGCAAATTTATGAAAGGGGTTTTTATTGAAGCATCTGACATTTTGTTAGAGAAAATGAAAGAAAAAAAATGAGGTGATCCGTAAAATTCACGCCCTGCAATTGAGCAATGACACGGAAGCTTGGCGCATTACCATTATATCTGATCACATTTTTAACGGTCTAATTGCTGCTATCAAACCAAGCCCAGCTTTTAGCATTGCATTAGATGAGTCAAGTGATAACTGTGACATCCCTCAGCTATGTTTCTGGGTTTGATGGGTGGATCATAGCATGGCCTGTCATGAGGAAATGCTGATGCTGTTGGGCATGCACGGACAAATGAGAGGCGAAGATGTTTACACAGCAGTGAAAGACTTTTTTCACAAACACAAACTGCCACTTGAAAAACTAATTTATGTGACAACCGATGGTGCCCCAGCAATGTTTGGGAAAAGAAAGGGTGTTGTCGCTCTGTTACGTGAAGACGTGCCAAATCTGTTGGCATTTCATTGTATTATTCACCAAGAGGTGCTGTGCTGTAAAGCTGGAGGTGGGTCGTCAGTGCAGTCAATCTGATTAAAGCATGATCTCTTTATCAGACAGTTTGCTGAATATCTGAAAGATATTGACACGGAGTATGGTGACCTTCTGCAACATACAGACATACATTGGCTCAGCCATGGATGTGTACTGGGAAGATTCCACGCATTATTACCAGAAGTAAAGATATTCTTTGAAACTATCAGTTGGGAAGGGGAGTGGGTGTGTAACCTCACATTTCTGACAGACTTGACAGGGCATTTGAATAAACGAAATATTGCAATGCAATGAAAGGGAAAACTGCTAACGGATCTCATCACATCTGTAGAAAGTTTCAAAATTAAATTAATGTTATACAGAGATCAGGGGTGTGATTTCACACATTTTGAGAATGGGAAACATGTGACTGCACTGAATGCTTGAATGACCTGCTGACTCAATTTGAACATCGTTTTCACGACTTTGAAAGGGTTAAAACTGCATCATCATTTTTTAAAGATCCCCTCAAATTTCCCATTTCACAGTGTAATGGCATTGCATCAATTGTCAATGCTAACAGAGGGGCACTGGAGGAAGAGCTTATTGAACTACAGACAAGTGATTTCAATGTCACTGACTTTCCAACTCTGAGAATGTGGCAGAATGTGTCTGGTGGAGAACTACAGTTAGCTGCTGCAAAAGCAATGTCTGTATTTGGTTCAACCTATGTGTGAGAGTCTACCTACTCTACTATGGGCTACATCAAATCCAAATACCGTTCAAAATTGACAGAAGCTGAACTGAGATGTGCTGTAACAGATATGGAAGCAGACTTTATGGCCCTGGTTAGAGACATGCAAGTTCACATGTCATCAGTAAAGGTATATATATATATATATATATATATATATATATATATATATATATATATATATATATATATACACTACCGTTCAAAAGTTTGGGGTCACTTAGAAATTTCCTTGTTTTCGAAAGAAAAGCAAATTTTTGTCCATTAAAATAACATCAAATTGATCAGAAATACAGTGTAGACATTGTTAATGTTGTAAATGACTATTGTAGCTGGAAACGGCTGATTTGTAATGGAATATCTACATAGGCGTACAGAGGCCCATTATCAGCAACCATCAGTCCTGTGTTCCAATGGCACGCTGTGTTTGCTAATCCAAGTTTATCATTTTAAAAGGCTAATTGATCATTAGAAAACCCTTTTGCAATTATGTTAGCACAGCTGAAAACTGTTGTGCTGATTAAAGAAGCAATAAAACTGGCCTTCTTTAGACAAGTTGAGTATCTGGAGCATCAGCAATTGTGGGTTCGATTACAGGCTCAAAATGGCCAGAAACAAAGAACTTTCTTCTGAAACTCGTCAGTCTATTCTTGTTCTGAGAAATGAAGGCTATTCCATGCAAGAAATTGCCAAGAAACTGAAGATCTCGTACAACGCTGTGTACTACTCCCTTCACAGAACAGCGCAAACTGGCTCTAACCAGAATAGAAAGAGGAGTGGGAGGCCCCGTGCACAACTGAGCACGAGGACAAATACATTAGAGTGTCTAGTTTGAGAAACAGACGCCTCACAGGTCCTCAACTGGCAGCTTCATTAAATAGTACCCGCAAAACACCAGTCTCAACGTCAACAGTGAAGAGGCGACTCGGGATGCTGGCCTTCTAGGCAGAGTTGCAAAGAAAAGCCATATCTCAGACCGCCAATAAAAAGAAAAGATTAAGATGGGCAAAAGAACACAGGCACTGGACAGAGGAAGATTGGAAAAAGTGTTATGGACAGACGAATCTAAGTTTGAGGTGTTCGATCACAAAGAAGAACATTCGTGAGACGCAGACCAAATGAAAAGATGTTGGAGGAGTGCTTGACGCCATCTGTCAAGCATGGTGGAGGCAATGTGATGGTCTGGGGGTGCTTTGGTGGTGGTAAAGTGGGAGATTTGTACAGGGTAAAAGGGATGTTGAAGAAGGAAGGCTATCACTCCATTTTGCAACGCCATGCCATACCCTGTGGACGGCGCTGATTGGAGCCAATTTCCTCCTACAACAGGACAATGACCCAAAGCACAGCTCCAAACTATGCAAGAACTATTTAGGGAAGAAGCAGTCAGCTGGTATTCTGTCTATAATGGAGTGGCCAGCACAGTCACCGGATCTCAACCCTATTGAGCTGTTGTGGGAGCAGCTTGACCGTATGGTACGTAAGAAGTGACCATCAAGCCAATCCAACTTGTGGGAGGTGTATGTTTTTTTCATTTTATTACTAACATGCTTTTTATAGCTGTGTAGTGTTTCTCTATTCTTAAATGATGCATTGAGTATGTGAACTGAAAAAAAACTTGGCGGGGGGGTGGGGATCTGTAAAGACAATGAATTGCACCAACTGCGGCCCCATGCCATGTTTCAGGGCCGCAAATGTGGCCCTTTAAAATTAATGTTTGAGAACCCCTGGTCTAGGATGACCTGCTGAGTGAGATGATAATGCCTTAGCACCGCATTCTTCGGCATCCCAAACAAAGTGACACTGGGTTTGAATATGCAGGGTCTTATTCGTCTTGCTCTTCTCCGAACGTGTTCCTGCCTCTCCTCAGCAAGAGCCAAGTGTTGCCGCATCAGGAAGTGTACCACAGCAGCCATCCTGAAGCCAACGGGCCAGTTTACATGTGTGTTTTTTTTCACGTGAAGTGGCCATGCGCATGCATGTTGGGAAGAAAAAATTGTGAAAGTGCCCCAAAAAACATCTGCAGTATTTTAACAGGAAAGTCTAATTTACCTGTAAGAATCATGGAAATGCTTGTGAAATCAACACCCACTTACACATGGAAACACGAGTTTCTCATGAAAATGTTAATTAGCTCGTTCAAGTGCCTTACCAAAAGACACTATAAAAGTCACATGGGAATACGTAAGTTACCATGGTCCAAGGATGGTAGCAGGGAAGTGCATTTTTTGTTTGCAGTATTTCCCTGATCTGATTGATGTTGCAGATAACCCCACTTTTTTCTGTCTTCCCTAAAACTTTTTATAATGCTAATTATGCATGGATCTAAATGTGTTTGTAAAGTATAATGCAGATTGTATTTACTAAGTTTCTGTTTAAAACATTTACTAAAAATGTTTGATAAACTGCATCGCAGGCTTGTGAATTCAGGTGGTTACAGCTACTGTACAGTACTTCCGAATACACTTGCAAATAGCTTTCAAAACAATTGTCAAAACATCTTTTATAGTAAGCGTCTACTAAGTACTATGTTTAAATGTGTATAACTATACTCCCATGCAATTTCTCCTAGTTATGAGCAAAACCCGTCCACCATCCACTTACGTCTGTTGGAGCGATGAAGAGACCCGGGTGTTAATATCTATAATAAGGCAAGAGGATATGATGAGGCAGCTTGATACAATGCACAAAACCAAAATTGTTTAACACACTCTCAAAATAAAATGTGGTGTGGAATTTTTGTGACTTATTTCTTGGGAATCAACAATACTACTCAATATTCCAATACTTTATTTAGCTGAAGCAGTCATACAGGTACAGCGCAAATTAGGATGCTATATTTGGTACAAAGAGATAAAAAATTAAGCTAATAAAACAAAAATGTGATACAAAAAAAGCACACCGTCGGGATACAAAAATAAAGATAGCAGAGCATCTCTAATAGCAGGACCCTCTTCATATTGCTGTTGAGCAATTTTTGCTGGCGGCTGAGGTAGCTGTTCCTCCACTTCGCTCTCCGTCAGCAGCCACTGATGCCTGAACACCTCCTTACGGTCCTGGCACAGATTGTGCAGGATGCAGCAGGCAGTAATAATTTGGGGAGCAAACTCATGGTTCACTTCAGTATGCTTCAGTAGTATCTGCCACCTCCCTTTCAATAGCCCAAATGCCTGTTCAACCACAACTCGGATTTGGCCCAGTATATTATTAATAAAGATATAACCCCCCCCACAGATGATGTGTGAAAAGCAGTGTGGGCGACAACACTTAAAGTATTAAAAAAGCAGGCACAAACCATCAGAGCTTTATTAACCATTTATGTCAAACACAATGTCACATGGATTTCCTCAGGAGAGTCTCTCATGTAACCTTCTCTACACGTGGAATCAATATTTTGGGGCATTTCCTGCAAAACTGCATGAGAATCGAACTGGGCCTTACGCATGGTTAATTTAAATCCCCCCCCCCCTCCTCCTCGTTCATTTGCATAATGTTGGGGGCAAAGTTGGGGTTCCCCGGAAAATGACAGGCTTCACATGGAAACGCAAAAAGGTACCAAGTCTGTGTAAGAGTAAACACACATGTAAACTAAGCCAATGACAGGTCTCTGCAGGTGTGTGCTTTCATACAGCTCTTAGTTACTGGCTTCTACAATGGTTTGCACCTTGGAGGGTCAGCAATTGCCTAAGTGCAAGGCAAAATCCTTACATCACATTATAAAATTTGCGCCAGCTTAGTATCCAGATCCTGCCCAATCCCATGCTCTTTTCTTCATTTGAATGCATTTCAATATAATTTTAATGGATTAATGATGGCAAAGTGCAAATTTGATAGCGGGTGTACAACGCCAGGTGAACACCATTCTTTACATCCACGCCCATATGTTCCATTCTGACTGCCCATAACAGTGTTATGGCATTTTTTTAAAAAAAAATTTTAACACGAGTCGCTCCAATATGATTTGAGCATACAGGACTTCCAGTCAGCCATCTGTCCTAAATGCTGCACAATCTGAAAATGCCTTTCAAAAAACTCAAAATCTGTGACAGTTTTTTTCTGATATCTGTCATTCCATAGTTTACAGTAGGTATCTTCACAGTGGGTAAGGTTCCAGAGGCAATTGTCAGATGCTGGCTTTTATTATGCCAGCTTTTTCCTGTAAATTGAACAAACCTCCACATTAGGGTTATTAAAAGGTACCCTGTTAATAAATATCTAAGTTATATGACACATTTTATGGGTGTAGTTGTGCAAGTAGATTCTTAATAGACAATGTTTTATCTCGACCAGGCTTCTTGGCTGAGAATGTGCTGTTCTCCAATGTACAAGTGTATTCTTTCCTATTTGTAGTAAACTGACAACTTGGTAATGTGCTAATGCTATTATTGTATTTGGTCTACTTAATGGTTCTTGGTAAAGAAGTTGGGTTGAGATTTAAAAAAAAAAAAAAAAGTAATTACATTGATAAAATGATTTGTTTAAATCTGTTAAACTCTGATATGATTTTAATACTACCCATTTATCCAGCTAGCAAACCTATTCCTGGTTGACATAACTGGATCAAACCATGAGGTCTCAAACTGTTCCGTACTCAAAAAAAGACAACCCTCTGAAGAGATCACTACCAGTTGGAAATTAAAATACAAAGAAAAGTCAAAGATGTTTACTAACAAATAAAATGTTTCCATTTCACTGGTTTAAAAAAAAGACTGAAAAAAATTGCCAGATTAGACAAATTTCCTGATACTACGAATTCTCTACATTGTCCTGGCCAAATTTAGCAGTCGCTTACTGTAAATTACTTCTTATAATACTAATTCACTTAACACAAATTTCCTGTTAGTGGAAAATTATTTTGAAGCCCTTCCAGGCAAGAAAAATTTGAATAAAACAAATCGCTCTAGTTTGAACCGCTGAATATAAAGTACATTGGGAAATGTATTAACTTGCATCCAGATTACTGCCTCCTATAATGTATTATAGCGCTGTTTTGCGACTACAGATCCTATGATGCACTTCGATTTGCCATAGTGCTTACGCATCATATCCTTGCAGACAAAAATGGGAAGCGTTGAAAGCAGTGGATAATCCACCACCATACAGAAAAAGAAAGATGTTACTGCAGATTAAATACCATTTTGCACGACTTCACACAAGCGCATTATATCGTGTTTGTCAGTGACACTAAATCGTATCTCGCCATGCTTCAGCATGATACTCAACACCAACACTGAAAGGTTTTAGTTGAAAAATAAATAACCATGCATCAGATGGCAAATTGTGCATTAATTATGTACACTCAACTTCAGGATGTAGTTTTTCTTTTTCAGTCCAGAAGTGATCTGTTGATAGGGGTTAGTTACTTTGGATAATAGATGTACATGTATTTAAACCAGTGTAACAAATCATCTCTTTGGAAGTTTGAAACAATTATGCAAAATAGAAGCTTATGGTCTGCTTTCCCAGCAGCTCCAAAACCCCACTGAACTTGGAGGCGCAGCACTGCTTCTCCGTACAGAACAAAAGCTACTAATTCAAAACCCTACCCTTCGGAATACCCAAAGGTCCCAGGATGCTCAGAAAGGTAATGGCAGTGGTAGCAGCAGTTCTAAGAGAAAAAGGGATCTACGTCTTTCCATATATATAGATGACCTGCTACAAAAGGCAAGTACAGAACAACAGGCCGCAGAATACAGGGACACCATGCGAACCCCTATTCCAACACCTGGGGCTCTTGATAAGCTTCAAAGATCTAATCTAAATCCATCATAAAAATGTACTTTACTGGACTCCAACACAATGCTAAACAAAGTCAGACTAACCTGAGACTGAATATCAGCTCTACACTCCCTAGAAAACCACATCAAGCAAGACACAAAACAATTTGTCAAAGCCTTCCGACCCCTCCTTGGCCACATTGCCTCAGTTATACCTCTGGTCCAAGACACTGGACACTTTCAACTGTGTCTCTTAGCAGCGTGGAATGCTACCCTTCCAGACACAATGAAATACACAAGCAGCAAAAGAGGCAATGTGTATTAAAAACCATGTTAACTAGTCCAGGGGTTCCAAAACTGTGGTCCGCGGCCCAAAGGTGGGCCGTGACACAGTCCCGGGTGGGCAGCGGGAGCAATGACATTCTATGTATTTTTTTCTATTAATAGCGAAAAGCAGGCACTGGCGGCAGCTCTAACTAGAAAAATAAAGTGTGGCAAGGGAGAATTGGCAGACTGTCAATCAAAGCAGAAATTCGCAAATCAGATGTAACAGATTGCGTACCTGTAGGCGGGATATAGAGCGAGAGTTCTGACAATAGGGCAGTGTTAAGGTCATGTGATCACTGCTGGCAGATGTAAACAGTGTGTTCAGTATTAATAAAATTACAATATGTTGAATCCGCTACCAAAGAATACGTTTTGCCAAGTATAAAGAAAAAAGGCAGCTACAGGAGTTTGAATGCATTTGTACCATGGGTGCTGGATTGTGTTTTTTCTTTTGTAGAAACGTTGTCATACTAACTTTTGTAAAAATTAACTTGATGCTATGATTAATACGTTGTTATAGGATTTCCATTTTTCACAAGATTTATTCAAATGATAAAAGGACAGTTTAGAGTAGGTTTATTTATAACAGGTTTAAACATATACAATGCTTTTAATTTGACATTTTCCCAAGTAATGCTAATAGTGGGCCATTTTATTATTTTTATTATTATTTATTTCTTAGCAGACGCCCTTATCCAGGGCGACTTGCAACTGTTACAAGATATCACGTTATTTTTACATACAATTACATTATTTTTTACACATTATTTTTACACACAATTATCCATTTATACAGTTGGGTTTTTACTGGAGCAATCTAGGTAAAGTACCTTGCACAAGGGTACAGCAGCAGTGTCCCCCACCTGGGATTGAACCCACAACCCTCCGGTCAGGAGTCCAGAGCCCTAACCACTACTTCACACTGCTGCCCATAGTGCCTACTGTTGCTGAACAGGTGGGCCTCAGGTAAAAAAAAAGTTTGGGAACTCCTGAACTAGTCTACACAGGTACTGCATGTGCAATTGACATGTCTGAGCTTGGCTTGTATGCGCTATACCATGAGCTTTGGAATGCTTCTTAATTTTAATTCTGAGGGATGCCAACTTAATATTTCTGCTTCGCCTGGTGCTTCAACACGGTAGTTGCACCACTCATTAGCAAGAGATATGCCTTTAAAAACTCCAGTTGTCTTGGCAGCACTGCAGTCCAGACAGTCTGTAAGACAAAGAGGGTCACTTTAGAAAAGTTTTAAATAAAAAATCCCAATACAGCAATACTATCACAACCGTGTAGCTTATTAGTGAAAGTAATAATTTAGCATCATTAACATTTTTTTTTAAATTAAATTAAAACGTTTATATTCTTGACTTCTTCGGTGGAGTTTCTGAAGAAACTGGATGGTTCAGTGCATCAGCAATGCAAGATACATGTAATGCACGTGTAACTAACTTTTCAAAAGCTGAATAGCTAATATAGACACTTCAGCAGAGTGCACATTTACTGTGCACTGCATTGAAACATAAAAAGAGCTTTTGCTAATGTTACATCTGTCAAACAAAAAATACTAGGCACACTGCAGGTCGATAGATGCACCATTTAAAAATTGGTGTGCATAAATACTATTCTCTTATAATATGATCTAGGCAGAGAGAATCACATTTTGTTTCTGCATTGGGAGATTTTTGTAAGTATGTTATAATAGGATGAAGACAAGCATAAATGTGTATGGAATACTTGTTATTTAGAAGCATAGATATATAATTAATTTATAGTATAATAATTATTTGTAGAATGTTACGTTTACTTAATTTACTCAATTCTATCTTGTGAATTCACAATATTAATACTCTACATACTCACCAAGCTTTCTATCCATGCAGTCCAACCACGGGTATTTCTCCTTTTTTTGGTTCCAAATATCAGGCCAAAAGGTGAAGGTGTTCTGGGTCGTTTCCAACGGCACCAGTCAAGTCACAACTGCCAAAACTGCTTTTAGAATTTTCTCTAGCTGGGAAATGTTTGGCTTCAGAACTTAAACTTGTTGAGGAAAGATATTGTTTCTTTTCAGAAAGTAAAAGAATGTTTGATTTCCAATACTTCATTTTGTACAAAATAAAAGTAAATAATGTAAAATTGTACAAAAAAAATAAATGTTGTATGCTTTTAATGGTCAGAAAAATACAGGATTGCTCGTTACAGATTTATACAGGCCAGAACTTCCGTGACTGATCTGTTGCTGCCGGTAGATTATGTGTATGTCAGTTGTGGTGGTCATGCAGAATTCTGGGTTAAACGTTAAAAGAAGCGATTCTGCCCATAGCGACGCTTCATATAATAAATTGGAATATGCAATGGCTTTAACCCATGCTATAGCCAGCATTTGCTTATGACAAGAGAATAGGAGTGAGTAAACACTTTATTAATTAAATGAGAAGTGGGTAAACACCATATCCCTTTAATGAGAAGTGGATAAACTCAGTGTACCTGCATATACCTTCAAGTGCACTTCTGAGTATCTGAATCTGGGGGTACATGGAGGCATCTGTCAGTCTGTATGTCAAACCTACATTTTTAAATGTGCACACAGTGGATGTACTGTAGGACATGTAGGCGATATACTTTTATGTTACTGACATGCTTGCTAAATTTGGCAAATCTAAGTGTGGACCGGCAGTCTGCCTCTGGGGATGCAATGTTAATCTTGAGAACATTCATTATCCATGTCACTACCTAGCTTCCACAATTTTAATAACAGTCTAGGAGACAAGGTTGCTATTCACTCTCTTAAATCTGCAATTACTATGAACCTTTCCTACTGGGGGATGGGGATAAGCTTTGAAGGTACTAAGAACTCAGACAGGTCATCTGGTTGTTGCATGCAGTAATCCTCGTATTTGATCAGTCGAAAGTTCACAAGATTAAGCAGTCATACAAACATGAGTGTGATTCAACAATTCCCTGCAACTTTTTCTCTTTCGCTTTAATCTCCTTCTCAGCAGAGCATGAGGCTCAGAAGCTGTGCTTGCTGAGTTCCAGGGGCTTCTACTACTGTACTTACATGACCTGGCTGCACTCCACCCGGAGGTATGAGAAGAAACAGTAGATCCCCATGGCAATATCTTACTAAGTGACTGAGATTTATTAAGCCACCAGACAC
Organism: Acipenser oxyrinchus oxyrinchus; assembly: GCA_030684275.1. Lineage (NCBI taxonomy): Eukaryota > Metazoa > Chordata > Actinopteri > Acipenseriformes > Acipenseridae > Acipenser > Acipenser oxyrinchus. Next base: position 26,730,776 of record CM060249.1, on the reverse strand, counting down.
TCAGCCCCTGACTTCTATCTTGACGATTTCAACTGTAGGGTGAACGCATGACATTCTAACCTAAAGGGACTTGTATTAGCAATTTAGCAGGTATCTAGAAACTAGCTAACAACCTGCCCTCAACCTCCTTTATAAAAGTGAATGGTCGGATGCTTGTTTTTCTCGATCATTTTCGTTAAAAGCAGTATATATATATTTACAGTCACTAAGTTTTAGCCGTGTTTTAATGTTATTTTGGCCATTTTGTCTAGTTATCCCCCATCATGGCCTAGGGCATTGCAAAGCCTGCAACTAAATTTCGCCCTTCCCCCGGGTCTGGCACGTTCTCGGCTGCGTGTATTCTCGTTTTAACTAGCTTCAGGCATTTGAGGTAAGTAGCTGGACAGGGCTACAATTAATTATTTTGATCCCGGTTAACCGTGTTTGACCTCCAGTTTAACCGTGTCTGATGGACTATTTTTTCTCCAAAACGGAAGAATATACAATAAGATTGTTCGTTTTTTTTTTAAATAAAAAAAGATTGTTTTTCTATGTATTATTGTGTTTTATAAGCGGGATAACACACTCCAGGGCTTGTGGGTTGGGTTGCATTAACATATGGCTTTGTTGGTATGAAGGCACAAAGCCGATGTTAATGCAACACAACCCACGACCTGTCGTGTGTTATCCCTTACATATAACTGATACATTTTCCCAACATTTTGTAAAATTTAGTTACTACAATGGTTTCAGTCCTAGGCCTTTTGCAGAAAATGTGACAAACTGTGTCATGTTGTTATTATGTGGACTGATGTCCACATGACCTGAGAAGTGGGGATCCCAACCCAGGCCTCACTTCAATGAATGCTGACTTGGTCAACTGGATGCGCCACTTGCAGACCTTCATCTTCTTGAACCTCCACAGCTCCTCTTGTCTCTGGATTCTCCTCGTATGCCTTAAACACATCCTCTTCTGCAAGAAGAAATACAGAGAGGGGTGGAATATATAGAAAGCAGTACAACAGTGCCAGTATGTGGGGGAAAGGGAGAATTACAATATTGTTTCCACAATGAACAAATATATCAAACCAAAACCTTCGGGTGAATCTATTATACTGTGTATCTCAAGATGAACAGACAGTTATAGTAAAAGAAATCCCATGTTATGCAAGTTGGCTTTAAGAATTTTGCTTGATCTAAAACCCATAGTAATTGCCTTCCAGCTAGGGCTTAGCAGCAGTTCTACAACAGAGGATTCTACCACCCCCAGGCTTCTCAGCCACACATCTATCCCAAAACGAATGTTTTTCTTGTTAAGAAGCCCATGAAAAAAACGATGCAGTGTCCCAAACAAGTTAAAGTAAAATACATAAAAACAGATAATCCATTTGTCAAAATAACTGGATTAACATCCTTTGTTTTTTCTACTTTTTAAATAATCTATTCTTGTCTCTTATTGAGATTTGATGCACCAATGCAAATAGTTCAATACACTTATAAAACATGCACTTTATTCTACTGGCAAGAATGAGCACAGATTTAGAAATGTTTCAAACACAGAGTCCTTTAAAAAAAAAAAAAAAAAGCTGGCAATGGCTTGTGTTGTATTACATTGTTTTAGGTGTTATAATATAGCTTTAGGAAAACATTTTGTATCCCTGTAAAATAATCAACAAAATCCATTAATCTAATTGTTTTTTTCAGGTCTACAGGTCAACACCAGTGTAAAAAGTCATCCTAAATCCACAAATTACTGACAAGTGAAAGATTGCTCCACAACAATATTATGAATCACACAAATGTGTTTTCTTGCCAACCACAGAAATCAAGGCTTTTCAAAAGAGTGTCAGTATTTCAGTTGCATCATCAAAACCCTATTGTATGCTCTGATAAACAAGAAAATTACATGAATGTTTTAAATGCTAAATGTGTTATAAATTCAAAGAACTAGTAAATCAATATATTTTAAATAATTAAGCAGAGGAATTAATGTGTCTCATATAAGCTCTCTTTCCTCCCTAAATCAACTATAAAAAAAATATTGCTGCCCAAATGATAACATTTTACCAAGGCATTTAATGCATTTCAAATGTGAAACTGATTGAAGTTTAGCAGTGAAGATGAAAAATCATTGCAATAATGGCCTTCTCTGAATATTTTATGGAAATTGCTTGCATTTATTAACTGTAGTCTAAAGCACTGTGTGTAAGCAAGAAAGTTAATACGACTATAAACATTTCTAATGTGATTTACCACCGAGGCAGCCTCATAAAAATGCTAAATCAAATTAAATACAAAATTTTAAAATCTTTAGCTCATTAAATCCAATAGATTACTGTGAGCATTGAAGGTGGCTGAGTACTCTGTGCCTTTCTCTCTCTAGCACAATTTTCAAAGAAATTGCAGTCTGTATCATCACAGAATGTCCATTTACATTGGAAAGTCATTATCTGTTCAACAGAAATTTAATTTATTTGCCATGTCTTTCTTATTAAAAACACAGGAACAATGTACCAGGTATTAAAAATTGCTTTTTTGTACCCAGTATGGTTGCTTTGGTTTGGTGCACCAAGCTTTTAATCGTTTTACAGCTTCACTTCAGAGCAAATTGAATTCCCAAATATATTATTTCTGACCTTTGACTGTACCCATTGGTTCTTTTCTTTGAAAGTTGTTGAAGTATGATTCCACACCGCTACCTCATTTTATAAATCAGACAAGCCCCATATAATGGCAATAAATAAATAATGGAATAAAAACCAGTAATAAAACCTAGTGAGAACTCCAAATGCGAAGCAACACAACAGCGCTTAGAAGGACAGCCGATTTCACTGCCTAGGACCTAGGTTATAAAGTGTTCTGTATGACAATGTCTTATGCACATTTAGGGTACAAACATAAATATGCATATAGTACGTCCCCTGTATATCTTGTATATCTTGCATCTTAACTGTAACCAGGCGGGGGTCTGTAAAGCGGATGTTGTGATTTATACAGGGCCTGTCATGCATATTCATAAACCTGTCCCCGCCCCTCTAAACCTGTGCCGGAGTGCTTAGGTAGAACAGATGAACCAATCAGAATGCAGAACTTTGGGAGAGGAGTTGGGAAGCAATGAAATGTTTCTGATTGAACAGGTTGGATTGGAGACGCCGATGTTCTGAATTCAGAAGATATTTTGACGGGAAGACCTGATGCATAACCAATGTAAAACGAAAACAGATTTATGACCGGGGACAAAATGTGTTAAAAATAACAAAACAATCACAATTATGTTGATTAAGATATTGTAGGAATACCTACAACAAAGCAAAACGCAAGGGGAAGTAATTGTTGAGTTTTAAACCCTCAGCCTGTTTAGTGACACTTTAATGTAGCTATTAATAAACCTTAGGTTACGGATGTAACCCTGGTTCCCTGAAAGAGAAGACAACCACCAGCTAATACTTTTGGGATATGCCTGCCACAGGTCAGGTATTTACTGAGCACTTTATGTCAGAGCTGCCGTAGGCCCCCTCTGGGGAGTGGCGTCCTTGGTCCCGCCTCCCAAGGGAACAAACACTCCATGGAGCTCACTTCCTCTTTTGCATTGAACCCGCGGAAGCGACCGATGTGACCTCGCAAAGTTTGGTGGTCATCTTCTCTTTCAGGGAACCAGGGATACATCTGTAACCTAACATTCCCTTTCAATTCGAAGACGACCACCAACCAATACTTTTTGGGAAAAGTATACCAAATCCGTCTCACTACTGCAAAACTAGAGTTTGTGGTGCAAATGTGTAGCCTCAAGGACCCTTGTGCCTAATGAAGGCATAGAGGGATCTACCACATTAAGTTGATAGAACCTGGTGAAAGTATGCATAGCCCAGCTAGCCACCATACATATATCAGTCAATGAGGCCCCTCTAAAGAGGGCCCATGACGTAGCCACTCCTCGGGTAGAGTGCGCGGCCACTTGCCCAGGTGGGGGTAGGCCGGCATTAGTATATGCAGTCGAAACTGTGTCCACAATCCAGTGAGACAGCTGCTGCTTTGAGAGGGCTTGACCCAGGGTCCTTACACCATAAGGAAGACTGACGCAGAGCTCTCGTTCTGCTAACATAAAATCTCAATGCCCGAACCGGGCAGAGGGAGTTTACTCTCCGATCCTCCTCCAAAGAAAATGGAGGGGGATGGAAAGCCTAAGTTGGATGCGTCCATCTAGGTACGCCGTCAAGAGGCCTGCTGTATTGGTCAGGCGTGTGACTTGCGCTTCCGCCATATATGCTTTCTTTAAGTGGGTATCCGGTACCCTGCATTGAACATTAGGGCATGCATCATCCTAACATCCTAACCAAATTGAAAGGTGGGATCCTTCAAGAGGTGTTGTATGTCCCTTTTATAATGCATACATATTTTAAAAATATTGTTTTCTTGATGATGGAACCGTGCAAAAAATGTCACCTTCCATGTTTCATTACGTTGAGGACCAGTGACTATAGAATCACACCTGTGAGATCTCTGTAAAAATACAATATAATTTTGTTATGTTGTCTTTGAAAAAACAAATTCCATTTGAATGCCCTCCACAAATACTGTACCATTGGCCACAATTCAAAGGGTAACAATAAACTTCAAGGTCAATTTCTTTCGAATAATGATGTCAAATCAAGATAATTTGTTTTTATTTGAAGTAAATTCAGATATAACCATCTTGACATTTGGCTGACACCTCCCAGTTTATTAACACTTGCAATTGTATCACCTTGTTTACTCCATTTAAAACTAATGATCCTCTGCGCTTATTTATAGAAACATAAGCTAATGCTCTTGAATACCAATGCCAAAATAGCTCAACCACAATACACTTATGGCAACATGATATTTATATTAGTAGTCTCCGCTGAAATCAACATCTGGCGTTACGTCTTAACTAATTATGTTAAGGTACCTTGACAGAGAGCACAATCTACTGATTTGTTTTTTATTTTTTTAACTAATCTATTTAGACTGTGATTCCAAACCCTGAGTTGATTAATTAATATAATTGATTAGTGCAACCTTGGGACATCCCACTGGGATGAATGCTCCAAAACAGCAAAATAAGTAGCAGAACGGAAAACTGTTGTCTAACCCAAATTATGATGTGCTCAGGTCACAGGTCAAGCACAGCTTGTATGCCCACTGTAACCAGTGCATTCCTTATGTTACCATAGTTTATTTTTAGAGCACTTGGCCTGCTGCCCTAGGAAAGAACCTTGATTACTGCAATGAATGTGTGTTTCGTTACTGTGGTGTACATTTAGCCTGGATTCGGATAGTACATTTTGTGACAATGGCCGCTGTGCATCACATTTCTTTTTTTACTGCAGTTCACACTGCTGTTAATGTAAACTTAAGTATATTTTTAACACAAAGTGTTTATTTAAATGATTCTTCCTAACCTTTAAAAGAATGGTCTTCAATTCATGAAGCTTTCTGTTTGAGACAGTCATAGCAAGCTGCTGAGAGAACATAATATTATGTCTCAGGATTCTGCCAACCATAAGAATATCTGTTCTACAAACCCTGACAATTTTGCCATCATGACATGCCATAACTATTTAAAAATGTACCCAAAAAAATCAAAAAATATCCATTCAATAGACACTTACTTTAGTAGTAGATGAATTGCAAAATATTATTCTCATTGGAAGGCTGGAGCTCAGCCCAGAAACACTTTAGGCCATTACCAGAGACTGTCTGCTACTCTCTTTAAGTATCTGTTGAAGCAGGTGCTATGTTTTTACTCCCATTGTCAAACCTATTAGGTAAATAATTCAAAGCTACTATTAATGTGTTCCTTGTAAATCGGGCCCTTGCAAAGGGCTAATTAAGCAAAGTTAGAAAGACCTAAAAGATACTGTGTAGATTAGGGTCATATGTTCTGAGGTACTATTGCTAGCACTGGTGGTTCCACCTGCATCTCATACTATAGCATATAATGAAATATGATTTACATTATGTGGAATCAGGAACCACAGACCAATGACCTAACAACAAGTCCTTCTCAAAGCAAGCTCAATTAAAGGTAAAAAAGAATAATAAATTGTACAATGCAGTTTTCTCTCATAAAGATAATGCAGTGCCACTATTAACACTTCAACCCAGTCATGACTGTTTATGCTTCAGGGTTATGGTAAAAAGAAAGTAGCCTGTCTTGAATTGGCTAGTATTCACACAGAGAAGTTGAATCATGTGTGTTATCACTCCTCTATGTTTCATGCAGTAAACTATGGATGAGGGAAGCATCAAAATGTTTAGAAATGAAGATAAGTGACATTCATGAATCGTTATCTCTTATTAACATCCTTTTTTTTCTTTTTATTAATCCAAAAAGCCATCTTCAAAGAGAAACTAAATTCCTGTTTTTAAATACAGCTGCATGAATGGCGTACATTGACTTAGGATAATTGAAGTCTCTTTCTGGCTTTCTCATTAACCATGAAATACAATTTGACCTGTAAATCCATGAATTTACACTACTTCCTGTAGGTATACCAATTGAAATGTAGATTTATTTGTAAATTTGGTGACATTATGCAGAGATTCATTCCCAAAGGATATATCTACTTTCATGAGTACAAAAAAATGCCTTTTAAATTAATCTTCCCCTTTGCTTACAAACTAGCTATCATCTTACTGGTATAAGGATTAACTGTAGGCATTTTACTCTTTTTTTCTGTGACATGTCATCAGCACATTGAAGTACAAGCACTGAAAAATGATCATCAGCACACTACACTGTAACAATAAAGAATTATCAAAGGTAATGTCCTCCCAAACAAATTGTAAAAAAAATGACATTGAAGCAGGGCTAGTACATTTACAAAGAGGAGAGTTTATTGTTGTCCTGAGGCGCTGTTCCTGCAATGCTGGTACCGTCTAAATGGATCGTACTGTATGGGGGTAGCAATGGATGTTTCTTTTTATATTCAGTGTAGCATAGCTGTAAGATTTTAAAGTACTTCATACTTCATGCTCATACTTGAAATACTAAAGTAACACAGTTTTGAAATTCTTACATCATTGATGGACGGTATTGTAACTTATAACTCATACCAGACTCTGTGTTTTATGCATGTGTGTCTGCATTAAAACTTTATTATTTAAGTGATTTGTTATAGTATAATTATTCAGTTTTTTGTGATGCAATACTTTTGTAAATAAAAGTATTATAAAAAAATGTGTATTTATGTAATAATTTGCCAGGACAACATCTTAATTTAGAACAACAATGTTCCAGGGACTTGGCTCCAACAATAATCTCTGTGCAGTGTTTAGACCCAGGGGACGTTCAAGTATTACATCATCAAGTCTTGACCAAAAAAAAACAAAACAAGACCCATATGTCTAAACTGCTGATCTCTGGTAGTGCTTAAATCTGTGTTTTCACAAAAAAATCTGAAAAACTGTGAGTGATATCCAATTATTCAACAGAAGACAATTAAATTACATTGCTTCCTGGTTCATATGGCTGTTTACTGAGCAGTCAGGGTCTGAACATTTTAATAATGGCCAATGGCAGGTAATTTGAAGGCAGAATAGCTACAGTACATGACAAAAAAGAGAAGTAAAAAAACATAAGGTTATTTATCTTAACCATGATTCTCCAAAATAGGGGTCATTGAGATGATAGAACCTGGTAAAGGTGTGAGGTGTTGACCATACAGCAGCATTGTCTCCTACTGAAGCCCCTTGGAACATGGCCCACAATGTTGCAAGGCATCTGATCAGTTTCTCTGGTGGCAGCCCAGCCAAGTCATAAGCAGTGCGGACATCCATTTGAACATTTCTATCGTATCGGGTCACAGGCTCAGCATGAACAGCACAAGACTTGTCAATGTAGTGTTGCGCTGAGTGAAGTGAGTCCTGCTCAGTGCACAGGACAGGACAGATCAACCACGTGAGTTAATCTGGGGTCTGCTATGCCGGAGCCACAGAGAACCACCAGGCTTGAACTCAGGCTTACTCAAATTATTATTGTTATTTAGTATTATTTATTTCTTAGCAGACACCCTTATCCAGGGCGACTTACAATTGTTACAAGATATCACATTATATTTACATTCAATTACCCATTTATACAGTTGGGTTTTTACTGGAGCAATCTAGGTAAAGTACCTTGCTCAAGGGTACAGCAGCAGTGTCCCCCACCTGGGATTGAACCCACAACCCTCCGGTCAACAGCCCCGATATCAGTCTTCACCAGCAAAGTGAATACTACAACACTGGTAGAATTATTATTATTTATTTATTTTTACCTGAAAGAAAAGGCAAGAACAACAAACGCAGCTATGGAAAAGGCTGATGTAAAAAGGAGGCAGATTCTCCTGATGCAAGTCGCTTTAAGGGCACGCAGAGGCGGAGCGGCGATGGTGGCCCAGTAAGGGCGGATATGTAAAATGTCGGATTAATTAATTCTATTTTAAATTTATTTATTCTATTTACCATTATACACAGCTGTAACAATTACTATATTCGTACAATATTTGTTTTGAGATTCAGCTTTTATTAGGGAGCGCCCCTAAATTCCTTGTTTAGAAAGATACAGGGTATTAATGCTTGTGACAGGGTAGCTGACAGGATAGTCATGTGGGTGCGTGCATTCGCTGCTGAGTGACAGACAGACGATCGAGACGGAGGTTGACGTTGATACGACCCGCAGGCAACACTGAATGGCTAACGTGATCCTACCAGCGCATGGAGTACATACAACACAATGTACAAAAACTTTGGTGGGACTCAATAATAAGCGAACACCGGCTACTCACCTGGCAGTCGGCGGTTTCGACTTGCTTTCGACTTGTGGAGCTAAATCAGCAGACCTGTGTTCCAGCGAGCGTCAGGTACAGAAAGGTTCCATTTATTCAGGGCTGCTGCAAAACCAAAGCCAACTGGGCTAAAGAAGCAGAAATTTGCTGACGTTAGCCAATTTCAACCAGAACCAGGGTTTGATACCGACGAGTGAGTAAGCCACAACTCCCCTGTCAGCGTTTTATCTATTGAAAAGAGATATGTTAACTTGTGTTAAGAATAACTTTCAAAGACCTTTCACGATAAGTAAATATTAAAGTACAAGTAAATATTAAACTGCTAACAAAATAATTCCAGTAAACCTTACCTAACATGTATTGCCATTATTCCTTAGATCTTGCGTTTTCCTATTTGAAACACACACATTATGGTAAAGATGTTTTTGATTTTTTATTTCTAATTTATTTGAAGCTGTTAGTGACGAAAATGTATCGCTATATTTGCAGATATTGTACTTCAATGCTGTACTGCTAGTCAACTTCAAGAGGTCACATGAATGAATTAAATCAACATTAATTATGAGTCAGTCATAGGAAAAGCAGCAATTAGTACTCAAAGGCATGAAGCTTTTGGGGGTTTGAGGTGTTTTTAACCCTTTAAGGACCGGGCTCGTGTTACACAATCATACTAAAGTGGGCTTCTAGGACCGCGACCGTGTAAACACAATAAAAATAAACGCACTCCGTTTTGATGACTTACAGGGCCACTGTACTTTGCAGTACAGGCTTAAAACACATATCACTGGACATTGGCCATCACTGAGAGGGGCATTTATACCCCTTTTACACTGGCACTCCTGACCCATGAGGGCCTGGGACCCTCATGGGTCGGGTGCTTTTACACTGCCAATATACCCGACCTGAGTCGACCCATACCATGAAACTCCGGCCCGATAACATATCTGAATCTGGCTCCGGGGCCAAAGCAGGCCGTGGGCGGAGTTATTGACTTTCGTCATGACGCTGGTGCATCTTGACTGTTGCATCTGTAACCTTATTGCATTTGCTTTTATTTTATATGTTTAAGTTTCTTTTTTCAGTGTATACTGAGGTTGAAGTTGTCTTTTCACAGATTAACAACGGTAAAACTAAAGTATTATGGATTTGTACTGTATTTTTTTTTTTTTTTGTCGATTTCACTAAATGTGAATCTCCATACATTAACAGTTTGTAATTATTTGACGAGCGAGTCAGTGTTTTGATTTAACTTGGGCCCTTCTGTTAAGTATTAAACAGAAATAATGAAACTCCTTTAATTTATGTTAGATTAGACATATGGCTTTAATGCTGCTTTATAAATAAGTTAATCGTAAATAAAATAACACCGAAAACTAAGGACCATCTACGTATAGAGCTATAATAATCAACATATTCAAGCATGACTTCATGGTTATTTTTTTATTATCATTATTACTAATTTTAGGCTAGAAAGTTCATACTGCATGCAAATGTTTGAACAACAAAGCATGAGGGGGAAAAAAAATTACCTTTTTTGCCATATGCCTCCTCTCTGTTCTCTGCGACTCGGCACGTTCATTACGGGTGACGTCATTCGGTCGGCTCGGCTCTTCAGTGTAAAGCAACTCAAGGTACCCGAGCATTACCAGGCTGGCTGGGCTAGGCACCAGCTCGGCTTGGGTGTGCCAGTGTAAAAGGGGCATTAGTGTCTAAAGCGTGGAGAAAGTTTTAGCAGCGCGGAGAGAAACGACATCATAGCCTGCTTTAGAGAAACTTGTAAGAATGGTAAAAAAAGAAAAAAAATGGGAAAAACGCTGTAAATCCAATGCATTTGACATAGTTATATTAGAGCATTTATTCTGTCTCATATATATATATATATATATATTGTAAACGAGCTCGCACCACTCACGGTTCTTTGCCCCTTTAAAAATTGACCCAGGCACAGGAATGAAGTTTTTAAAGCGCAGCTGCACTATTTTGAACTAACCATGCAGGAACCTCACTATATGGCAGGACGGCTAAGCCGTTTACCTGCTAAACACAAAAACACACTTCTTTAAACTTACTTCTCGTCTTTTTCACGACTGCTTGGAAGCAGAGCACCCCTTCTGCCTCCTTCTCCTCAGCAGCCCTGAGCAGACTGACTGCTTCTCTCTTATACCCTGCACCTGGCCCTAATTTACAATTACTACCCAGGTGCAGGGGATAATTAAACAATAAAACAATTAACAAATTAAACAATAAAGCGGAACAGTTAAATTAAAACAAACGTGCATTCGCACCTGTTTTTCCACGCAGGGAGGATTAACCCCCTCCCTGCTGTTTTACACTCCCCCCCCTTGTCTTTTCAAGACACCGCCATTTGACGCCACCTCCCTCCACCCTTAAAAGACCACCCACACTCAAGTCCAGAAATGTTGATTTTCGTCCTCTTCCACGGGCGGGCTTGTGGGTGGGTTGGTCCCTCCGGCGTTTCCAGGGAGGGACCTAGGACCGACGAGGAGGGACCCAGACGGCTTGTCCAGGGCGACCACAGTGCAGGCCGGTGACCGGGAGCACGGACTGGCAGGCAGAGGCGCGTGGCTGTGGACCTGCGCAGTGGCGTCTGGGATTCCAGGGGGAGCGGAGCAGTAGGTAGGGGGAACGGAGCAACCAGTAGGGGGAGCGCCAGCGACCTCTGCCTTTTGCGCAGCAACGTCTTCCTCCTGTGCAGCGACGTCTGGGATTCCAGGGGGAGTGTAGCAAGGGACCAGGCAAGTGACTGTGCCTGGCTGTACTGCGACCTGGGAGCCAGGTCAAGCGGAAGAAGAAGAAGAAGAAGAAGAAGAATCTAATAGATATCTAAAAAAAATGCTCTGGAAGAGTCACTGCCTAAAAGAACACTGTATTACTTTCTGTATTACTTTTTTATAAGAACTCACACTACCAGAAGCAACTTTGTCAGCTGCGTTCCTTCAATGGAAACTGCAACATGAAAAAGAGTACAAAAAAACATTGTTTTGGTAAACAAAATCTATAAAAACATGCAGAATATGGGAGAGCTACAAAGTGATGGTAATACCTACAGAGTATGTAGTGGGGTTCCTGGTAGTGTAAGGATTGTTACCCACATTGTGGTACGGAACAGAAAAGCCAGAGCACTTGTTGTTATGGGGTTTTTTTGTTGTTTTTTTTTTTATCGCTCTTCCTGCAGTGATTTAAAGGACAGATCTCAAACCCCAGTGCACTGGAGCGGCCATTTGAAAAGAGCTTTAAAACAGAATTTAAAGTTATCAGTGTAAAAAGTTGTCAGAAATGTTTACAATGAAAAAAATACCGGTACGTTATTTAAACAGTTGTAGCAACACGTATTGTAGGCAGGATCCCTCTCGATCAGTGAGAATATATTTGACACTTGGAGCTCTGCCCAGAACCACACGGTAATGAGTTAATGATGTCCCAGCCTTTGTTTTCCCATCTACATCAGCAAGGCAAAGTGGACAAAGGTCTTTACAGTAACTGCACTTGTACTGGAATTGAAATTCAGGTACCGGTATATGTTTTGTACAAATGCTCAGATTTCATTGTGTTCCTTCAATAATTTAGATCAATTCACAAACAGAGCCCAAATTCTTTATTCTACTAAAACTTATTGACAATACTGACATGCGAATGCAGTGAATGGTTTTGCTTGGCCATAAAATAAACTCTGCTGTTTGCACAAATTCCAATTATTTGCTCAAATAAGAGAAGTCAAAGATATTCTGCTAGGCATAGTTATTTAAAACTGTTTTAAAGCCTGAAAACCAAACACAGAACTTAAATTTTCCAATGACTGTCAAGGATAAGGTTCTCTAAAGGAAATCGAATTGAAAGTTGTGCTTACAAATGGCAACTTGCCACACTAATCCAAGTCACTTTCTCCCTGATATATTAGCTAGATACAAAACAAAAGCAATAAATGCAGTATGGTACAGAAACCCATTAAATTTGTAAAAATAGCATTATCAAACTTTATGAAGAGACATTAATTGAATTATCTCCAGGAAATAAAATATAATGACGGGTTCTGTAAGCAGCTTCCAGTTCATTGGGGCGTCATCATGTGACTATGCTTGCAATATGCTGATGAGGAGCAGTCATTTTATTTTTATGTGATTGCTCTATTTCTATGTCCTGCTGTTTGGAGAAAATAAAAATAAAAAGCTTCCACTTTTCTAAACATTTTGCAGGAATTTTAAATAATGTATCACCCCTAAGGAAACAAGTTACACATAATACCAAGCAAGGTTATGCTGCAGACAGTAAAAACAACACATATGTAATTAGCTAAAAGGTATAAACAATTTAAACATGGAAATGTTATAGCCTCACAAAGTTTACATGACAGTACAATAAAAAATATTGCTTTAAACATTTGTGAAGATGTACATTTCCAATGTGATCGTAATTTTTAATTATTGAGGCAGCTAAGATTATTTCCATTTTATGATATGAAAGGGTCACTCAGTTACAGGCTAATCACAATATGCACAAATAGCAAAATAATCAAGTAAAACTTTGTGACATTGGTTTACAGTATGTGGTACAGTAGCTTTACATCCATACAACATTTTCATCTTTATTAATTTACTCAAAAGCATTCAAGGCATATGCTTCTTGTGTTGATTTCTTATTTCATCTTTGTACATTAAACTGATGCGTTTTACATAATATTTACAGCCCCCCAAAATATCCTTCCTATTTTTCTTAATCCAACTGATGGAAGATTACCATTTTTGATGATTCACAGAAAATACTTGAAATATGTATCCCTGCATATTGTAGCTCAATCTGGTTTCTTTGTTTGGGTGGCAATGCAGTAGCTCTGTACTAAGTAGTGAGTGTAGCACTCTCTCTTTTCAAAATAAGTCAATTAAAGACTAAAGTAAGAATAACAAATAGAAAATAATTGTGTCATTTTCTGTTTCAGTGAATCCTGGCGACTTCTTAAAACCTCACAGCGGCCTCAACAGAACGTGTCATATCTAGATCATTAAATCAGTACCCCTACATCACTCAAAAGACAAATGGGAGTTCACACAAATCAATACAGGTTAAAATCACCAACAGAATACATCTGTTTTTGCACAGCCATAATATAAAACCAATTAATGGATAATAATAAAATTAATATTGCCAAGGTTGCAGTGAGTTATTACAAGTATGGTTCAAGGATGTAATCTTGACTGCTCTTATTTACAGTCACAACACCATCGATTCTTGGTACACTAAATAGTTTTACATATTGCAATGGGGATTTGTTACATGTGTGGATCGTCATTGAATAACAATGAGGCAGACACAGAGCATTGGGTGCTCACATGCCACACAGGCACGCAGATTTGATTTAACACACAGGCTGTCACTTGGGAACCAGCAATGGATTATCAGATTTAATAAAGAAAACAAAGCAAAGCAAAGCTAATAATAAAAGTTTGCCACACAAAGAAAGTATTAGTCTCACTAAAAGAGACGTCCCGCTGCAGGAACCTACAACACTTTGCAAACCCTCTCTATGCTGTTTGGGATCAACATCCCCTAAACTAATTTGGGAGATTTATGCAGATGTACCCTGTACAACACTACCCTCCAGCTAGTATACAATACAGGAGGCTAGTGTTTACTTACAGCACAGTGGGGGCATGGTTGTGAGCTTGACTATATTTGGAAGCACTACCTCTTGCCAATATACATTGGAATGTTGGTTCTGGTTAAGGTAAAAGCAAGTCTTTATGTATGATTACAAGTCTTTAACAGATTGAAATATACAAGTACAAAATATATGAGAACAGAATATCCTACCAGTTTTCTCAGATGGACCATAGCTGCAAATGCTGTGTGCAAAAATACACGGATCACCATTTCTAGCCATGAAGGGCTTGACTTTCAAAAGGATGCACACACACAAGTCCATTAGAGTTCCTGTGGGCTTGCATGCATGTACCGCTTTTAAACCCAAGTCGGAAGAGGATACAAACCAAACACGGATGGTTATTCACTAAAGCTAAACTGTCAGATATTTTACAACCATTTGTCTCAATTGCTTGCTGGCCTGGGATGGAAGGATGTGTGTGCATGTTTTTTTTTAAATAAGGTAAGCAAGTTCATGTCACTAGATTTGCAGTCACAGAAATCTTTCATCTGAGTGTCTGTGCCCGATGATACGATACATTTGTTTAGATCAAGTCCACAGATTGTAACAAGCTGAGACACTTCAATTCACAAGCTGCCAGAACAGAGCTGATTTGACTTTCAGGTTTGTCGAAGTGAAAATACAGAATTCACCAATTTCGGTTAATGCATTTTCTGTCAGGGATTCCTTTCTACATTGATGTTGTGTGACTTTTACTGCATATAAAACCTTATTCTCTACTGCACACTTGGAAGTTCATAGGATAGTAATGGTCATCAAAATACCATTTTAGTAGTTCTTGTTTTGTTTTACTGTAAATTTGCTGTAAGAATTCTGAAAATGCATGAGGTTTTAAATATGGAAAGATATTGTAATTATAACATTAAATAAGGATAACTACAATTTCAGAAAATAGAAAAAATATCCAAACACCTCTGTTTTGAATTGTGCATGCCTTAGACTAGTCTTGGTGGCACCATGCTGGAAGTACAGTATATCCTATTAAAATATATCGGACATAAGCAAAACTATAGGATCTTAATATTCATGGATACATAATATGTGTTAAGTGAGGCTAACAAAATTGATTTAAACAATTGTTGTTTATCCTCACCTGAATGTACTCTATTTATTTTAAATAACTGTAAAGTGAAGTGTAAATAATGGAGCAGTGTTTTTATTTACGTCACAGAAAATAATGCAATTTCATATGATAGCAAGATTCATGTAAAAAGCAAACAGGACAATAAATGCTTTGTTATTCAAGCTTGATTATGGAAAGAAACCATACATAGTTTATTTCCTGCTATTTGGGTGTATAAAAGGGAAACATCTGTTTTCTTGCAGTTTATTACATTGACTAAAGTATAAAAGAAGCTGTTAATCAACAAATGAACTGATAAGTTTTATTATGGAATTTTATAATTCTCTAGGTAACACAAAACAGACCAATATAGAACACTAAAGCAGTGAGATTAAATAAACATGCTCATCCTTGCATATAAAGCAACTATTGTGCTTCACATCTCAATTATATAGCATAATGCATAATTGTGGCTCATTCAAACAGCAGTTGGGGGGCACATCTTTTTTTTTAGGAGCAGAGTAATTTATTTCGTTTGACAGATATTAATTGTGCTCAGTTGAGAACAAAAAAAAATGGACCTGGCTGATAAGAAAAGCAGAAACTCAAATGTCACGAACATCATCTGCATGAGGAGGTTTTTGTTTGGACCATAAAAAAAAAAATCCCATAGCTAAACAATCACTGTTTGAAGGAGAACATGTAATATTAAATTCCTAAATCGTGGTGACACAGCAGGAAAGCAAATCAGGACCTGCCCCCCAGCAGTTCTGGAGCGTGATTAGTCTTTGCAGCCATTGGCTAATTAGAGTTCTACACTTGTTCCATTCCCACAAGGCCAGGACTCTGTGTTAAAGCAGAACCAGGCGGCTAGCATGGGTTCCTCGGAGATCCTTTGGTGTGCACTGAATAAGTCTGTCTCTCTTTTAAGGCAGCCCCAAACAGTGACAAATGATTCCTGTCAGGGCTTCTGCACAGGTCGGGCATTCCCTGACAGCTTCAAAGATGGCAACCACCAGGTTATTTTTCTGATATATGACTTGCCCTTACCCTTCTTGTCTAATATTAACGAGTTACCTACACCCAAGCCCCAAAAGCCACTGTAGGTTTGTTGCTAAACAAAATGTGTGTTTTGCTAGTCAAAACAAAGTATCCGGTTGGCTATATTGCAGACTTCAGAGAAACAGTCCCCTCATTTTAAAAGTACTGAACAATAAAGCACTAAAGCACATGTTTAAACTCATTTCAGATGCCATATTTCTGTGTGTCTTTCTAGCTCTTCTTAGCAACTGAGCTGTGGTTTTACATTTGTAAAAGCTCATTCTCTTTGAAGATAAGAAAAAGAATGGTGCACTTTGACATGGAGAAAGGACTGATTACTGAAACAGAAACTAGAAGTGGCCTTTAATAGGCTATTTTAACATTATTATCGTGTTCAGATAGCCAGGAGGAAGAATTTCTTAGTGTGTAAAATCCATCAGCGACAATTTCATACAGCTTGCATCCGTCATGTAGCTCAAATCTTTTAAAGCCATTATCTCAACAGTGCAGCACACCAATTTAAAAGTGATTTTGATGGGTTGCCTTTCAAAACTTGCTCAAGATTAACTTCCAGATTTTTCTGTGGTGAACATGTGCACCACCTTAATCCCTTTATTGTGTGAGAGAGATTTGATACACTTGGTTAAGGTTTTTGCTGTGTGTAAATAGCTGGAATTCTCCCTTGTGAATAAAAACTGAGGTCAATAAATGTAAATGAATTTCGCAGATGTCTGTTCTCGAGAAGAGAAACCTCCCTGCTTAACTTCTGATAACATAAGACAAAATTGTCTTTTACATTACATAAAGACAGGTGATCCCTCTTTATGTTCATAACATTGCTCTATTTCTATTTTTTTTAATGAAGGTTAGACAGACAGACACAACTGCAGTCGACTTCTGCAGTGCATAATCCAGACCGTTATCAGTTGGATGAGTGCTTTAAATAAATCTGTCTGGGTCTCTCATTAAGCCTGAATCCATAACCTCCTGCCATGCTAAACAGCAATGCTGGATAAAGCAGGTTTGGGGTGTGTTTGAACAAAACCAGAACACAGTCCACCTCTTTGCTGCTGATACACTGATTATACAAGTGAAACCATTCATATAGAAACCCATAAATCATTTAGTTTAAAGACAGCGGGTAATATCATATAATAAAACTGAGGGTTAATTTATTTCTCTATGCTTACCAAATATCCACTCCATCACTGTCCCGTACCCAGTTTCAACATTTATTTTATTTAGAAACAGTAAGGATATGGCTAACAGTAAACAGTAAGGATAAAATATAGTAAGGATAAAATATATACATATTTAAAATATGATACAATACAGTAAGGATAAAATATACACATATTTTACAAGTGAACATTACAACAAATAGATTTTAAAGCCTTAGCTACTTCACAGTTAAGCCTCCCATAACAACCCTTTCTGAATTCAGCAAGCAATATAATTAATCTTATATCTTGATTGACTGATATACTGATTAATTCAAAGCATGTGTCTTTCATCTGTCTATACAATTTCATAAAGCTCTACACAGTGGTATTTGCAACACTGGTAGGTCATCATCTGTACTAAGATAAAGCAACGCATGTAACATAAAAGTATTTGTGCAGAATTGAAACCTGCAATGTTGCAACTTTGGATTCAGATCTATGAAGTCAGCAGTGTCTAGTGTCAGTTAATGTATGGCAAAACATGGATTGCAGATAAATAAACCTGAAACTGTAGACAGTGATGTTGGCTTTGCAGTAAACTCCATCAACACTCCCATATGGTTTTCATGTGGGGCGGCTTTGTAAATGGTAAACACCTTGGTGCCGGATCTATTAAAGTGCAGCATTTTGTGAAATAAGAAGAAACCTGCTGTTGCATAACTAGTAACAAGAAACGCAAATGGTTTGTATAGGACCTAATTGATTTTACTGTCACAAAACTACGAGCAAAACCCTGTAGTATATGTCCTTTGTGTTCTGTTTACTATATAGTTTCAGAAGGCAGTATTAACTCTCATGCCCGGCCTACTTAAGGACAAAAGCTATGAAAAACACTTTAATACACTGTAATGAACAATAAAACTAGTACATCAATACTGCCAAAAAACTGGATCAGGCCAAAGGGGAAAGGGAGATTTGTCTCGTGACATTCAGGGGCACTTTGAAAAAACACTAATGCCCCATCAACATAAAAATGGAAACTTTTAGTGCCTGCAGATTACAGACCACAATTCTTCTATAAAGATAAACATGTACAAGAAAAGACTACACTTTATTTTGTCTGCTGTAACTGTGCTATAGTTTATTAATTGCTAAACAAATGTTTTGGGTTTTTTTTTAACCCGTTGCTGCCCAGTGTCCAATATACTTGACATTGAGAAAATTGGCATTAAATAAGTATTGGAACATACCCAGGGCAGCAAAGGGTTAAACCATGCAGTAGTGCTGTTATAAATTGGTTGAAAAAGCCCAAGACACCCATAGTATAAAGAGCATTAATACTATATTGTGAAATCATAAAACATTAAACATATTTTGTTATTAGCTCAGTGAAGAGTTCAATTCACTTTGGTCAACCTTGACCTTTCACCTCTGAAACTGGCACGTTAAATATGAAGCAGCAACAATTACTTGTATTCCCCCAACCCTCTACTCAATTTCAGGGGAAATGTGTCAAGGGACCGCTTTTCTGTGGGTGTTTTCCCTCTGTCAATGTTGAGATGATGTGAACTTAAACCCCTGTTATTTTTAATCTCAGTATCTCATAGCTCTCGTACCAAATGATCTTTAATGGTTTTGTATTGAAGGACAACTGCAACTACAATTGTATTAGCAGTTGACAGAATGGTAGTAAAGTGCCATTTTTTGACATTCCAATACGCGCTGGTTATCCATTACAATACCATGTTATCATATCAGTATCCCTGTGCTGCCGTATCAGGACAGCAATTCAATTTGTTCAAAATCTATTCTGTTTCCATTGATGGTAATGCTGTAGTCTGCTGAGGTTTCTTCCAGAGAATAAGCTTGTGTTATAATGGTGTTCCAATGAAGGACAGTCTGTAGGTTGTATACAGAGACTGACAGCATGCAAAATGTATTCCAATACTCCACAACAAGAATAAGGAATCCACACTGTATAGATCATATTCAATCAAATGTTTCCACTAATTCCTGAAATAATCAAATATTGGAGCAGTACACAGCGCTCTCTCAAGTCAGCAATAATTAATTACAGAATGTAAACAGCCGTGCTAAATGTTTGATCTGACAAAGTGTGAGCCAAGATGTATCCCGCTACCAAGGGAAATTAATATCTGACTGTCAGCCATCTGGGTGCTAGCTGTGCACACTGCATATTGATACAAAGGGTACCATCTGAACTCTGTGCCATGGCTCACTCTTTCCTCATGAATCATTCTTAAAACGCTAACATGGATTAGAAAGACTGGCATTCAGTTAGCTAACTTAAACCATTCAACAGTCTTATCAGCAGTCACTTTATGAAGGTTTGCGTGCAGCCATACCAAAGAAGGGATGCTTAAACCTGAGAAGATTGTATACCCGTTCCAGTCAATACATGGGTGTCAATCACATAAAGCTTTTCCACTTTACATTCATAGGCCACTACTGCCATCTAGTGGTGAAACAGTGGGACATATTATATAAGCTTGCATTACATCATACTGTAAGGTGTTTAAATGAATACAGAACACGCAGTGAATGAAAGAACAGTACCACAGCCTCATGTAGGCTGTATCAGGAAGATAAGGTTGCACCTGCTGCTGAATTCTTAATACATACCCATTTTATTTTAGTCTTGATTAACCTTTGTCAAGTTAAAATTACCATCATGGGCCATGCATTTTTGTGTGGTTTAATAAATTAATGATACAAAATGTAGATACAGTACATATTTATAATTATAAGAAGCATGCATCTGCATTTCACACAATACAGTCTGATGTATGTACTACTAGAGAGAGAGAGAGAGAGAATTCATTTTTAATTTACATAATTAAAAGCCTGATGTAGTCCAGGCCTACTTTTAATTTTTATATGAACCGTTATGCATTTATTGTACCAGTACTAAAACTAAAATCCAATTTTCTTACTCTCTGGCTACATTTTCAGAAACATACTGTAAATGATCACATATTGATTTTAAAATGTATTATTCTAAAATAAATATACTTTCAATTTGCCCAGCTATCTTCTCATTTACAGTTATTTTGGGTCACACAGGCTAATAGTGTGATTATTCTTGCTTGCTAATAAGCATACATGCCAACAGTCCCTATATGGACAGGACAGTCCCGATTTCCTAGCAAATGTCCCGCGTCCCGATGCATAGAAAGAAAGTCCTGATATTTACCCATAGAAAAAAAAATAATTTATTCTGCACAGTAGTTAGTGAAAATCACACGCTGTGCTCTTCGTGCGGCTGACACATCTGCTGATCACTAACTTATACAAAGAATGCCTGATAATGTCTATTTTTACTGTCATGATGGTTGTGTCGTGTTGAGTTGTGGGGGATACATCTATTATATGATAATGAGTGTTTTTTGCGTATGACTCCTCCCATGTGTATGATGCATATGACCCCCAGAGAGCGAAGCCCCGCTGAACAGTTTCCAAATGTTGGCAAGTTGAATAAATGCCCTTTCATTTATAATCAGCACTACTGGATTGTCAGCTTTTAAGTCGATCAGCGAGAAATATGGGACTGTTGTGGAAATTATTTATTTGTGAAAATGTACTGTTTTTAAATACCATTGGGAGATATTTCTTTTTTTTATACTAGTACCCAGGCAAGTTGATCCATGGTGTCATAGTTTATATTCTTTGGCCCATAAAAGCTAATTTACCACATGTCTATGTAGAGCCAAAAAAGAGTATGTTTGACTCTTCACTCATGTCAGGCTCAGTTACATTAACAGAAACTAATGTGTACAATAAAAATAAACTAGTTTAAATACTTATCATTTTATCTTTTATTTTAGATAGGATTGCCTTCTCCTGACCTCCTTCAGACCTTTTGGATTGCATTTGGACATTATGCAATGTTGACTTTTAATCAAAGTTTACAAATATTTACACCACATGACAATGAGGACTCACCATAAGTGCATGCACTGGTTTGAACTGGGTAGACCTTATTCAGCTTGAAATGTACAGTACCAACTTCTAGAAGCCCAGCAGTAGGAATAACTATAATTCAAAAGAATCCTGCATTAAAGAATAACTTCTATTTATCCCAAGCTGTTCTCCCACAGAAGATGTATTCACCTTCTTATTGACGTTACTAAATGCAATAAGAAATATACAGTGGAAAAACATTTGCTCTTTTTTCCACCATATATTTTTGCCGATTTATGAGTTTAAAGGCCTAAGATCTGCTTAGATATTTTAAATATTCCCCATTATCTATTTATTTAAACATATGCCCAAAGAAAAACATTACAAAGGCAAAGGAGTCAGAGACTGTGTGCTTTAATATCTTGTTTCAACTGAAGCCAAGCACAGCTTAAAACAAGAATACAGAGGAACAATCACAGATACATTCTTACCATTGTCAGAGGGGATGTTTGAGACGATTTCATCTTTATTCCGTTTCACTTTTCCTGGTTTCCCATGATAAACAGCATCATTCACTGCTGAGAAGGAACTCCTTCTTCCCTTTCCTCTTTGGGAATAGAGGCTGAGGAGAGGCCAGTGGATCCCCTGTATCACTTGAACCACCAGTGGATTTGCTCTGACGATCTCCCACCTGGTAATAATGTTAAATTGCAATGATCAGTGGTGGCCAAGCTTGCTTTCAGGGATAATGATGTTTTCAATCATGAGCAAGTTGTTTATTTTTGTTGGATTTAGCTGTGGAAGTATTTATTATTATTTTATTTATTATTATTTGTTTATTTAGCAGACGCCTTTATCCAAGGCGACTTACAGAGATACACAATGAGTCAGTGGCTGAGGTGGGATTTGAACCGGGGACCTCCTGGTTACAAACCCTTTTCTTTAACCACTGGACCACACAGCCTCCTCCATTTGTTAGACTGTACATTCTTCATCATCTGCCTATGTCCTAAATTGGACATGCATTTGTATCAATGTAGCAATAAGGCTTCCTCAAAAAAGGGTTATTTCAGCTTACAGTCATCACTTACTAGAATAAACATAACCTTTAAAAATGCTTACATCACATATTGATTACTGATTAAATGCACACCATCAAATATTGCAGAACAACATTAACCATTTCTTACTGTATGCAAATAATAATAATAATAATAATAATAATAATAATAATAATAATAATAATAATAATGAGCAAACAAGTGCAGTGGTAACCCACAATTCTATTTTAAAGTAATGCAGAATGAATGGTGGTCTGACATGTATTGTTTTTCTAGCTCACTCAAACCCCTTCTCACCAAAAGTCTTGGTATACATGGGTAGATAACCGTCTCCTCTACAACTGAATGCGTTTGCTCTTCATTTTGGGTTTCTGCAATAGTGTCCACTAAGACTGGTACTACATAGGATGCTGTAATTGGTGTTTTTAAGAAAAAAAGCATTCAAGGATAGAGGGTGTGAAACAATACTAATGGACATGACTCAATGTTCTATAACTACTTGTTCAACTGGATCTGACACTTCTGTACAGTGGCTGAAGTGCTGGTTTGGGGAACTTGTAGCTAGATACATTCTTTTTGATTATGCTGTTACAGTAGTTACTAGTCCATATGCCATTTGAACAGCTATACTGTAATTCAGGCAAGATCTTCAGCTAATTGCTCAGTGATTGAGTGGGTTTACACTATTCAATGTGATACCCATTTCTGTTTTTCATTTGTTTTGGTATTAAGGAAAATATAATAATTTAAAATGGTAATAACACAATCTGACAATAATAAGAAATAATGTGTAATTTATGAAAAAGAGCAAATAGGCTAATTATTGAGTTTATTTTTTCATCTGAAAGCTCACAACCTGATAAGATGCCTTTAAGGTATTTGTGTCAAGTCATAATGTTCCTTTTTGTCTGCAGTTAAATTAATCTTTCTGTGAATTTAAGCGTTAAGAGACTGCCACTTTACATATTCGTATCAACTGATATAGTGGCAGTCTCACTGATCCAGAAGTGTAAGGTAAGACTTATGTCAACGGCATGCCTTATCAACGAGGTCAGTTGCCCATGAACGCTGGTACAGACCACTGATTTTTACAGATAAAAACCTGGTATGTTCTGAACTGATATTTCAGAAAGGAGACATCCACCAAAGATTGATTTGACCAAATCTTTGTTGTGTTTGACAGAAGGACCAAGAGAATGTAATATACTTTTTGGCCCGTGGCCTTGTCCATTAAGCTCTAGAGCTGCCCGTGTGCTGGCTGACTAGATGAATAATTATTGCTTGATGACAGCTATTGCCAGCGAACAGGACAAGTGGCACTCTGGGCCACGTTCGCCTAACCCATGTACTGGCTGACTGTGATGTAATGGTTATTGATTAATGACAGTCACTTTGGGCCACCTTCCCCATGTGGTACTGAAGTGTTATGTAATGATTATTAGCAGTTATTGCCAGCAGCAGGGCAAGTGGCACTCTGGGCAACGTTACCCCCCATGAGGTGACAGAACTGCTGAGGTGGATGCATGAGCATGACAGCTTTTGCCAGCGGCAGGGCAAGTGGCACTTTGGGTGACGTTACCCCCCCTCCTGAGCTGGCTGAACTGTGATGTAATGCTGTATGACAGCTATAGTCAGTGGGCAGCAAAAGGCACCCTGGACGAGGCACGCTGTTAGGTGGAGGCAGGTGGGAGAGGCATATGCAAAGGGCGGATCCGCCTTTCAGAAACATAACATAGTTTTGAACAAAATGCTTATGCTTGCCTCTAAAACTACTTTACTACAATCAGCTCTATCTTCAGCTGTATTACAGCAACATTAGCAATGCCATCAGGCCTAAAGTGACATACAGTAGTAAATCACTACTGAGGTGGGATTCTTTCTTTCTGCTAATGTGTTACATGCATTACTACTGAGCCAAGTACTGAATGTGTAAATCATGTTGCAAAACTCTGCAAACCTAGAGGTCAGGCAACTCAAACTAACCATCTTTACCAGCACACACATGTACAAGATATCCATGGATCAGTGATACGTTAAATAACTCTTTCTGCCCATGGTTGTGCCATCTTTGGCAATGCAAGAAAGACCCCACAACATTGCAGCATGATCATGCCCATATTCTTGAAGGGGAAAGGTTGTAATGGAAATAATGAAAACATTAACATTAATATTTTTTATGCAAAAATGTTGGGTAAAGTTGGAGCCAGATCTGTCCCCTAGCTAGACTATGGGTGGGTGAATTGAGACTTTTGTATAGCGTTGCATATATACATTTTTTTTTTTTGGACTGAAGTTATATTAGCATTTTTGTTATATATGTAGGCTGAACCAGTCTAATTATTTTTATAGTACAGCTGTATGTACTGTATTTATTATTATTATTATTATTATTATTATTATTATTATTATTATTTAAATTTAGTCGTCGCCAATGGTTTTTACCCTGGTTTTCTCCCCAATTTGGAATGCCCAATTATTATTTGTATCCGGGTTCACCGCTGCAACCCCTCAGCGACTCGGGGAATGGAGGCTGAAACATGCCTCCTCCGAAACGTGCTCCTGCCTATCTGTCACTTTTCGCACTGCGGATCCACAGCGAAGCCACCAGCTCTATAGTGCCGGAGGACAACACAGATCTGAATGGCTCCACTGCAGACCCGCAGGCGCCCTATCAGCCACAGGGATCACTGGTGCGTGGTGAACTGTGGATTGTCCTGCTGACCTAAGCCCTACCTAGGCGGTGCTCGGCCAATGACATAGCCTGGATTCGAACCTGCGATCTCCAGGGGCCGGTTTTTCAAAACTTAATTTGGATTAAAGTGATCCGGATTTTGCAATCCTATATTTTGTGATCAAGATTACTTTTATCTGGATCATTTTGATCTGTTTTTTGATAGGCTAGTTCTTAACATTTTTTTTTTTTAAGAGGCCTTATTTACGATATAACCTAATTTAACAAAATAAATAAGATAGAGGTAATAATGATTAATACACTATTATTTATTTTGTTTTATATTATTTCTTTTAACAAAATCTAAATCACTTTTAATGTTAGTGCACATACAACGCATGCAAATAATGGTTATTTTATTCATGTCTACTTGGCAGAAATTAAATAACTAAATCTAAATTGAATAAAAAATAAAACTTTTGAAAAAGGATGTGTTTTTAGACATCTTCATCGTCTTCATCGTCGGTTGGGAGTCCAGCATCTCTCAGACAAGCTTTAAGGAGGCTTAAGTGAAGGCGCATGTGTATGCTTTTTTTATTAAAGCTATACCACTAAATACGTTTTCCTTTTTGCTTGCATGGATACAAAACTGAAATAAATATGTAAATATTATATTCTAACACTCTATTTGGACATATAGCGTGTGTTTGCTATGACAATTCAAACAAACTATCGATGTTCTATGATCATTTGAAAGCTAAATCCACCTCCGCAGTAGGATCACAATGGTATTTTGGATCAAAGTAATCCTGATCTCCTCTTTAAATTATAAAAAAACATTGCTTCCAACTTTATTTGGGCTAATGGTCAGATCTGGCTCTTTGTGATTATTCTTTTTTTAACAAAATGAAAAATATATATTTATGTACAGGTTCTTGTTTAGTCACTCTTTTACAGATATCTAAAGTGACTAAATGCATGTGTACTCTGCAAAAGATGTTGTAAGCGCTCATTTATTCCCTATGTGGCCCTAAGCCCCACAAAAATTAATTTTAACACTTTGGGGATCCTTGCAAATTTGCATTAAGAAAAATATAAATAAATACTTACACTCTCCTTTTGTTTTCTAAACCTAAAAATAGGAGGTAGTGAAGCTGCCTTGGACCTAGAAATTAAGAATAACATGCTTGATTATACTTGAGTTTGATTATGTTTTACAAACCTCATCTAATGGAATTCACATTTAGCATAATAAAGACAAATCTCAGGAACATTGGTATTTTTGTGGAGTGTTGTTTCACATGTCTTTGGTCAGACCCACATTAATGAATGATTTCATTATTATTATTATTATTATTATTATTATTATTATTATTTATTTATTTATTTATTTATTTATTTATTAGCAGACGCCCTTGTCCAGGGCGACTTACAGTGGCGCTTCTGTATTTTATTTTATTTCTTTCAACAAACAGCAGTACAATTTCCCAAATAAGTAGCATTGGTTGAAAGGCTTGTAGCTTAATTTTAAACACAGAAAAAATGGGCCATTGTTTATTCATAGACTGTTTTTTAAAGTCTGTTTTGATGAATTATATAAAGTTAGATATTAATAAAACATTTTAGTTTTTAATGATTCCAACAACATATTTTTGTAATGCCTGTATTATACAGTGGCATTGTTGTGGTCAAATTAAACATTTAAAGGTTTAGAGCACCATAGAGTTTATTACCATACAAACCCAGGTTGAAAATACCAACATGTTTCTGGCAAGAATACTTTAAATGGTTTAATTTAAATTGATTCCCTTACATTTAATTATACCCTCCTATTCCAGGCCACTAGTAGCAGAAACAGGAGCTCACATACATGTAGTGCTGGTTTACAATGATTTCCATCCAAAAAGCAAAAATTGTTGTTCAAAATTTTTCCTTTAAAAAAAAAATAGGTCTTACCCATTGTATCTTCTTGTTGGTGCTGGTTTAGTAAAAATGAGGTCACCATATGGAAGTTTTTTAAACTTTTCTCGCCCAACTGCCACATAAAACTGTCCATTTTCCAGTTCTTTTCTGTCACTGACAAGGTTTCCATCCAAAGTGTAAAGGCTGTCAATCAAAACAAAGGCATATTTTGGTGACATAATATGTGGACAGAAGTAAAGATAGCAATACTATTGTACTTTGTAACATTTATAAGGTTATGTTGCGCGTGTCTGATAATTGAATGTATATTTATGGTAGCAGTCTTGTTGGAATTAGAAATACAAGTGTTGATACAGGTCTCTAAGACAGCACATGTTACATATGTTTTCTGAAGGGATTGGTGCAGATATTGAGCAATGATCTTCCAGTCAAATTGAGTCAGTGCCCTCCTGGCTGCTGGTGGAGGCTATACACTCTACTGATAGCGTCATGTTCTTCCACACATATACATTTATAACACAATCACTCCATTTGGTGGGTTATATGAGGCCTTTATTTTATAGTGACAGATATCAGGCTTTAGTACAAATTTTTTTCAAGGTGAATGAAAAATAAAATGTTGCCAGGATTACATACAACATTGTTGACACAAGAGGGCGCTAAATTATTGATGTTTTTAAATGCTTGTACTTGTATGCTCAATTAATAGTTAAGTTTACATGCTTATGAAAATATTAGGCGCCCTGCTGTATTTTTTATAATGTGACTTAAATAAGATTTTACCTCTGATAAATGTCATGGACATCTCTATGTCAACACCTTTATAACTGAATTAAGACAAAAAATGTATTATAGATTTTTTATTTCTTCGATTAAATATTTCAGTCCAGTTAAAGGGTTTATACATAATACATGAAAATCTGGTAATTACATACACTTCTCATTTCAAGAAAACATTGCTGATGTATCTTATTTCTAACAGTAGTGTTAAGAACATCTTGTTTGACTGCTCTTGAAACCTCACAATTATTGCTGTCACCACCCCCAGAGCAACTTAACTAACA
The DNA here is from genome assembly GCA_030684275.1 of Acipenser oxyrinchus oxyrinchus. Classification (NCBI taxonomy): domain Eukaryota; kingdom Metazoa; phylum Chordata; class Actinopteri; order Acipenseriformes; family Acipenseridae; genus Acipenser; species Acipenser oxyrinchus. The sequence goes on along the minus strand of CM060249.1, from coordinate 26,702,421 downwards.
GAGTCAATATAGCAGAGATCCATCTGGAGAAACATGATTTTCCTAACCCTGTATTGTTATGACAAACTAGCTGAGTGTCATGTAAACTAATTAACGCAGATTTCTCCACCGCATACAACAATGACTATTTGTTGCCATAACAGTAAGTGACAAGGTCTTCCTTATATATTTTTTCCCTTTATTATCTTACTGTACATGTCAAAAGCTTTGTTCCTTAAATAATTTCTTTATTCTCTTATAAATGTTTAGCACAGTAAATCTGCATGGTAATTTTGCAGTTTTCCCATGCTTTTACCAGAGTGGTTATACCATACATTTACCATGGAATGCCATTTGTTTTAATTTGCTTTACCATATCTCTCTGTGCTTTACAATGCTTTCCTGTGCTTTACAGAGCTTTCACTATTTTTAGTACATTTTCTATGCTTTTACTATGGGAAACGTTAAGGTTTACCCCTAAAAGACTAACACGGAATGCAGTCGCTTAGGAAGATACATACTTGCAATGAGAAGAACATCGGCAGAACAGCCAATATAATTGCATTATAATTAGGGCTTCTGTTTTTCAGGTTTTATTAATTGTATTTTTCTGTGCTTATTTTTAGCTATTTTCGAGTTTTATGTAAATCATTGTTTTTTTTTCGGGGCTTTCGTTTTTGATACACTGTATGAAATTAGTGTTTTCGGTTACTTTCCAAAATGCTTGAGCGTTTTTTTTTTGTATAGTAGTAGCTTGACAGTACTTGCACACTTAAGTTGTACCCTCTTTCCTTTGCTGTCTTCCACAACGAAATCCCTACGGTCACGGGCACATTCTTCTGGGATTTTTGTGTACAGGCATTTTTGTACATTTCGCCACAATTCTGTTTTAAATCTTCCATATCTTAACTAATACAGTTTGAAATCCCGCTAACAAGCCTCCATCCTGATTGTAATCTTGTTTTAAATCTCTCAAGCAGAGTCTCCAAAAGAAATGTAGGAATGTGCTGTCACTCAGTAGTTGGGGCGGGTATAAAGTATTGAGATCGAATCAATGATAGATGCAAGTCAAGAAGGAGGGACATTGCCCAGCAGCACTGGGAAATGTATTTATTATTATTTTTGTAGTAGGTTTTATTTTTTAATGGGAATAGGGTAAAGTCAGCGTATTGCCCCGAAGAAATAGTTCACATAATTAGCAGCCATGGAACACTATGCATTTGGATAAATGTTTTGCGGTGGTTCAGAATCCCCTGATGTAGCAGAACACTGATACTGATTTAGTACCACTGCAGTGGATTACTAGTGTGTTTTGTTTCAGCTATTGTGATACCACTGGTATATTAAAATATAAAAACGATACCACTATGGTATTATTCTAACAAAACCTAATACCACTGCAGCTGTTTTAATGCTTCTTAGTATTGAACCAATTAATTGCCACTGTAATGGACCAGTAATGTAATTGAAGACCATTTGGTAAGGGGAAGCCCATCCCTACCTTCGTACAGCACCTAGAATTCTGAGGCTCATTTTCTCAGTAATCATTTCCAGGACAGGATCCCACTGTGAAAGAATTCTCCTTGGTATTAATAACCGGACTGCTGGATTTAAGATGTCTCCATTTACAATCACACTGTAAATAAATAAATAAAATAATAACAATTAAAAGAAGAGAAAAGTAACAACCTTTTTTATCTTTTATTTTTACTTTCACTATTCTTCAAACTTATACTTCAGCAAAGACTGATATGTAACATTTAAACTTACAAAATAGCACATGGCTCTTGAATCGGTGTCAGAAATCTTGCAGATACAGCTATCCTACTGTGGGCCACTGGCTTTATCTGTGGGAATATAAAAGAGTCAACTGTAAAGTCAAAGCTGTAACCAATATTAATTGATATTGAGATAGTGATATTCAGGGTACAGTAAACAATTTCAACAAGATGGTTTGCTGTCATTACTGTGGCCATTACATGCTTGCTAGAAACTGCTTTGTACAACTTTGTATATTGATGAGACTTATTTTTGTTAGAGTTGTCTGATGGCTGTTGAACAAATGTGGTGATATCATTTTCAAGTACATCCTTATGTAAGGTTTTTGCCAGAGTAATAGTGTAGGAAAGATTCCTTAAGTGAATACACAGAAGTCCAGACGTAACCCTTCCTCACAATCATGTACACAAACCACAGATAGCCAATATATGCATGTTATTGTAAGAGTTCCCATATCCCTGCACCACTATTAACTGCCATGCTGTACTTGGTCAACTCTCTCCATCATACACATGCACCCACACTGCATCTCCTCCGTTGGGAGGTGGAGTTTTACATCAGTCTCTCAAGAGCTCCAAACCTTAAAGGTGCAGCGCTGGTATTAATATATAAGGGATTATTACACTTAGCATTTGATGTTAAACAAAGAGCAACATAAGAAGCTTTTCTTCTGGTTAAAACTAAAAACATATACAGTACATACTGTACTATAATTTCTGTAATTACCAACTTTTAATCTAATGCAACTCAGATAAGGCCAAAATAGTATAACTGTATCACAACATATAGTATTGAAGTGGGAAACAGTAGGGTAGAATATAATGCCTTTCCAAAACAGTGCTCTTGGGGCAAGACCCAAAATACAGTGGAGTGGCACATCGTATGTTGCCCTACAATTTATTTTAATGAACCAGCCTGTTACTGTATAGATGCTTCACAGTATCACTTTCTCAACGCAGCTATTATATCCAAACAACCATTATGAACGCTTGCATTTATGCAGGCACTGTGCCCAGAGGTTGCAGTTAGGGCACCTATATTTTCTCAGCCAATACTGCAAGAGCATCTCTAATTGAAACAATCAGCGGGATGGTGCCAAAGGAGTACAGCAACACTCGTAAATAGTTTGCTTATTAAATTGTCCTTGGCAACCCTTACATCTGTGCCATATTGCCCAGGAAACGGTCCTCTGCAGTGGTGATTAAACATATTTTGAATTGGACCCAGTGCTAGCATATGCCGCCAGTGTCTTACTAAGTTAGGGAAACATGATGGTTTGAGCCCTTGGCATTAGCTCAGCTTATCTTGCCTCTGCTACATTACACTGGTACTGTATATTTAACAGGATCTTAGTCGGCTCTGATAGAACTTGACACTAGATTTAATTATCTATGTCAGTTCATGTTACATTGTTTGATAAACTCAACCTTAACAGATGTGTCTGTCACTGGTTTGTGTTGTTATACAAATATCACTCAGACCTCCAGCGTAAGAACTCATTTTCAGAGTTGCAAACAGTAATTACACTCTTAAAAGTCACAAAACACCACTGGTCACTGGTATTTTACTGTCTTTGCAATCATCCTGTTTGGTTCTCCCACTCCCACATTGAGTAATCTTTTTTTTCTATGATTTATTATGATTTTCCAGAAAACCATGTGAAGTAAAAGCAGATTTACAGAAAAAATTCATTAGAGCAACATTTTCTAAATTCCACAGACCATTTCAGAACTGTACAAATATGCTGAATTATTGGGTAACATGTCCACAATGTATGTATTGAATAGTTAATAATTTACAGTCATAGAGCCAACATTTAAAATAGGTACAGTAATACAGTAGTCTCCGCATAGAGGAAAACTTCGTCTAAGGGCACACCCTTGTGGTGAAACAGATTTGTTCCATTGTAAATGCTCCTGCTAAAAGAACAGGAACTTCGCTTAAAATAACAACTTCTTGGCACCGATAGTGATTCATTCACGAGGGATACAGTTCTGTTTTTTAACCTGATAACTCATCATCAACAAACTTAAATTAAAATGGTTTATTCAGAGTGTTTTCAGGCACACTGATTGGTTTATTAAATCTTTCCAGAGTGCATTTGTGTTATTTTGTATTTGTTGTATTATTATTTAAAATGTATTGTTTAGTTATTATTTATTGATGTTTTGTTTGGCAGGGAAGGAGTTAAATACCTTCCCTGCTAGAAAATAGAATGTGGCTGTCTCCACGCTGGATAATTGATTATCAGTTTGAGGACAGCCATATCAATAGAAAATCGAGGAGAGTTTGTTCAGAGGCGGAACGAGACGTGAGTGAAAGAGATACTAAAAGCTTAAACGTAACAATTGCTACGCATGCTGGTTATACACCAACACGATACTTGTTTTGTTTCGTTTCATGTCTGTTTTGTTTGCCTATTTGTTTGCTTTTACACACCATTGAAAATATCTGTAAACTATGAAGCACATGTATGGGCTGCATTAAAAATGTCATTTGAGTCATACAGTCAGAGGAGCCCAGGTTCGCATCCTGGCTGTGCAAACTCGCCAGTCTTCACTGGGTATTCCGGATGGAGCATCGCATTGACTGTGGCTCTCCCGATGGTTAGGAAGGCAAAAAACGGCTGCTCATTCAAATTATGGCCGACACCTGGTAGTAGCGCAGTTGTTGTTTGTTTGTTGTTTGGTACCAAAACATGGTACCAAATTCACTATTCATGGCAAAGTCTGATTGCACTCATTTGTGCCCACCTAGCGCCCCATAATCAGGCGCTAATAGCCTTTGTCTTAGCCTTAGTACCTTGCTGTGTGAACAAAATTGAGCCCCAAATGTGTATTTTAGCAACAGACGTGGACAGAGAAAGAAACAGAAGTGCCATAAAATGAGTACAAGTTACAAGTACTTTATTTCAAGTTGATATGTCATGCGTAGGGTGTCTATTAATTTATAAGTTGTCATCTCTTTCAGTTTGGACAAGAGTTCTGGTTGCTCAAACTATGTGAAATTATGTCTCTTATACAATGAGACACCCTACACATGACATATTGACTTATTATAAATCACACAGATGAAGACTTTACTCAGGGATATTTTTAATATGAAAAATTATTATTTTTCTAAAACATAACCCCCGGTCGTGAAATGGTTTAGTCCAGAATCAACTGCCACGGTCCCTAAATAATGCGTGTAGGCCTACAGGTGCTGTATCACGGTGAGACTATTTATTAAAAGCAAAAATACAGTTGGAGGAACTTGCACCAGCAGCATTAAAGGATTAAATGTTTTTCATCTTGTTCAGATTGTAGAGATTTCTTGCTTTTCTATTTTTACAATTTCATTAATTTTCTGAAAAATACCAGTTGTTTTTTTTTTTTTTCTTCTTTTTTAACATAGGCATTAGGTGTGGTGTTGCTTGTATGGGATGACATCATTACTGAGGATAAGATGTACTGGAATTTTGGCAAATACTGTTATTGGTTGATTTCTGATATGCGATTTATAATACATACTACACATACTCGTTACTAGTTACTCTACATATCCCATTTGCTTACCTTTTTCTGCTTATTTTGTGTAGTTTTAGCCAGCATAATTTAAAAAGCAAAATCAATGTCATTGGACTTGCCTTTGAGTACCTGAGGCCCCGCAGCCAACTATGACCACTTCATAAGAAAAATGACAAGTTCAAAACATTTTTAAACCTGTAATACTGTAAATAAACTTAATCTAAATTGTTATTTTTTAATTTGAATCTTTTTTTTTTTTTGTTATGAGATATATAAAAAATACATAGCATGCCGTAACCCCTGCTCCAGAGTGTACTCTATATATTACTGCAGAAAATGTCATTTCAGAGGTCTAATAAATATTTATTTTATGTTTTCACCAAGCTGAACTTAATGTCAGTATTGGTATAACAGAACCATGTATTAATTGCAAACACCATGGCCTCAGTGATGAAGGATAACAATGTCATTATTAGACACCCACCATTTGTTTTGATCTTATCTTTGGCTTGCTTTGTGCTCTGTCTATGATTACACATATCTAAAATATACCTAAAATATTCAAAGTATGGTGTATCCTGGAGACACTTGTTGCATATTTGCTTTTACTAGAGGATGCATCAAGTGTACTCTGAGGTATCAGTCTCCCTTGCTTGTATAATTATTTCAATATGAATGCCTTTGTGCATATTCTGTCAGAGTACATTATCTCCTCATGCATTCATGGCACACTTTGGTAATTAGTTAAATACCAATATCTATTGGGAATATTTTCAAAATATTTACTCCAGTCTTTAATTAACACACTTCTTTGGAAGAAGAACATTCAACAAGTAACAAAATAGAGCCAAACAACTTGCAAGTGCTTAAAAGACCTTCAGTTAAAATACTTACATTATGTTTGCTTCTAATGTTGTAAAATTCACCTTTCAAAAAAATGCCAGAAATGCTGTATACTGTAATGGAAATGTCTGGCTCTGTTGAAATGCTATTAAATTAAAAACAATGTGAAATAATATATTTTCTTCCTTATCTTACAATTCCCTTTGAGTTTGTCTATTTGTTTTGTCAAAAAAGGTTTTATAATAATAACATTGTAAAATCCATTTTCTTATCCCTTTGTTGTCACATTGCTTTGTCCAGAGAAGATGGTATGTGGAAGATAAATTATAGTAAAATGAGGAACATTGCAGCTTTTATTTTAAGTAAATTGTACCAACCCATTTTTTGAAAAAGAAAACCTGGTTAAAGTTCCTAATGTGTTGTTGGATGGTCTTAGATATAAGACCATCCAACGGGGACACTTAATTAGCTAATGCAAGTACGTTTTTTTTTTTTCTTTTACTTTAAATAATATAATTTATTTTTAAAAAGACTGTGATATTGTCTTCCTTTTTCATTTTCTTAAGTTACATACACAAGCGTAAGGGGGTAAACTAGTAATCCTATACTTACTTTCCTTCTGATTGAAAATTGTACCATCAATTGTACCATCATTTAAACTTAATAGTGTTGTACATGCATTCTTTTTCTGTGCTTAGCTTTCTCTCGTCTCTCGACTGAACTGCCTCCTTGTTGGGATTCCTTTGTGCTTTTTTTTAATGAAATCCAAGTACCGTTTAAAAAAAAGCACTGATTTAATTTCAATATAACTGCAGGAATCAAGACTCACTCACTGCAATAGAAGTACTTTCACAGTTGTTTTGTAGTCATTGACATCTTTATGTTTTTTTGTTTGCTCATTAAACGACAGGGTCACAACTCCTGACCATTTTCATCTGTATTGATGACAAACGACGTCTGTGTCAGGTTGTGCAGCCCTTCCCGTCCGTGGCGAGCAAAATAGAACTGTATGTCGAACCAGACCTTGTTTAAAAGCCCAACGGCTGTGTCAGCAGAGAGAACAGGAGAGATTTGAATTTTGTTTAAATCTGTTTCTGAAATCGGAGGGTAGTGGTGGGATGTATCTTTGCCAGATTGTCTGTAATTCTTAGCGACACAGATGAAAACATTGTTGGATGATTTGAACTCTGTTTCAGTTATGTTGACATTTCTGCCTACAGAAACGCTGTTTAGATAGTGATTTGTGTTAGACCCAGAAAACTTGAGATGCTGTATTCATTTCCTTCAGCGTTTCTAACTGTTGCATAAACTTGCCTTAGGGCATTGTTCAATTTAACACTTGACAGTTTTACAGTCCAAGCTGATGTTTTTTGGTTTCAACCAGTCATTGCCATGAAGTTGTTTTCTGTTTTGTTCGCCTCAATTTCATCTAGTTATCTGTTAGAAATAGTAATATTAATAGATCAGGTAAGTGAGTTTTGATATGTTTTTATTTTTACTCTTTTGACTCTTAATTGTAAAACTGAATTGTCACGTTACTCGAGTAGGGGGTGAAGTTTGCCATGACACCGTCCTGTTTTCAAGTTCAGGGTAAAGGATCCATCAGAGCAAAAATTCCATGAGTCCTGAACCACACATCAGCTCAGTACTGTACTGGAATGTTTACAGCACGTATGGATATGTTTGTTGTCCCCAGCATTTGAGTAATGTACAGATCAGTACTAAACAGTACATTTCTAATAAGATGAGTGGAAAGCAACTAACGTATGTTGATGAAAATATTAAATGAAGGTTGGTGTTTCTTATGCGTTTCATTTAAACCCAGACATTAGGGCGTTCAGGCTTATTAATTCCTGCCCCCCCGGACAAAGATGCCAATTGCCAGACTGTCACTGCCAAATAGTGTCACCTGGCAGTATTTGGTACTATTTGTGCAAAATATGGTCTCCTTGCCAAATAGTGTCGCCAGAACAATTGTGTCTCATTGAAGATTACGACTAAGTAACAATGTGCAACAGATTGTATAACCATCTGTGACAGAGATCGAATGATTCTTGTTGTTAGATCTCCCTCCCGACCTGCAAGGGCGCTGTGTAAAGGGAACAGAGTACCCTGGACTAAATGGCATGACAGTTTATTCCCAGGGTTAGGTGGAAGTCGGTCATCTAGAAAGGGGACGGAGTTACGATACACTAAATCATCGACCCGGAAGGGAAACGACGTGGCAGCCGCGGATTGGAGGAGCGGTTGCACTAGTTAACCAAGGTGTCATGATTGACGGTACAAAAGAGGGCATAGCGAAGTGATCTGTTCCTTGTTATGGTTAAATGCTAAACCGGAAGGAGACCTGTATTGTAATCGTGAGTGTTTTGTTTGTTTGTCGTATCTAAAATCTGTTTGTTTGTTGTTATTAGATGGCTAACACGATCCAGAGCTGTCGCTAAAGGCCAGCACTAAACCCGGACAACACTGCACCGTTCACGAATAACTGTATTTACACCACGAGCACTATCGCACTCACTGTGGACTTGTGTTTGTGTTTTGTGTTACGTGTGGGTGTTTAGGAACGGGACTGTTATTATTTCGGGACCAATCCGTGGATTAAAACAGTGCAATACACGCCGCTGTATTGCCTGTTCTCATTGTTATTGTTTACTGCCGTTTGTCATCAGACTTTTGGATTGTACAAATAAAACACTATTGCACCTGGATTTGCATTGTCTGTCTGTTTATTGATCACCATGGCATTTCTGCACCTGCACACTGTTAACCACTTTGCCACAGTGCATTATAGATAGGGAGTTATTTTATTTTGTATTTTAGTCAGATGTGTGTTGTTATCTGGGGCCGAGGTTGGAATGACGCCTGAGCGTGATGACGAAATGCACCAACCCCGCCCACAGCCTGCTTCGGCCCCAAGCCAGATTGATATGTTGCAAGGCTGGAGTTTCACGGTACGGGTTGGCTCGGGTCGGGTATCTTGCTAGTGGATAACCACGTGAGCCGCTCGGGTGTGCAGGTGGAAAAGGGGTATAAGGGGGTGCATGAAAAAGACCGGGAGGAGTGGGTAAGAGTGAGGAAGTGTGAGATAAGGTTGTGTTGGGGGAGATAGAGAGATACAGTGAGAAAGGGTAGGGTAAAGGAGAAACTACTACAATAATTTGTTTTCATTTTCGACTCCCAGTTCCCTTTCCCTGACTTTATGATTTTATTTTGTGATTATTGAATTATTCTAAAAATAAACAGCTTGAACCTTAAACTGAATTTAGCCTCCGTCTCATTACAAGAACCCGAAACGTGACAATATATAGTGACAACACTTGCATTCAATTAGTCTAATAACTTAATATTCATGTTATTTCAATATTCGTAATTAATAATAGTGCAAATTTGCAGAACTGCATTCGATGGTTTGTGTGAATGGTACCTTCCTCTTCTTAATTAAAAGGGTTTCCAAATCTCTATTCAGTATCATTTCCGAAACATTGGGTTTTTTAAATCTTGTTTTTTAGATTTTTATTTTTTATTTTCGTACACTAGGGTAATTTCAAATAACTACTTTTAGTTTGTTTATATTAAAATTGGCTTATCAGCGAGGTCCAATACGCGATCGAGAAGACCGAGAAGGACCGAGCGCCCGGGCTGGACGGCATCGAGATCGAGCTGTTCAAGGAGGGCGGATCGACGCTATGGGCAGCCTTGGCCAGCCGTTTCAGTTGCTACTTCACGCAAAGAAAGATCCCGGACCAGTGGAAGACGGCTAGGACAGTGCTGCTATATAAGAAGGGCGACCGCGAGCAGCTCAGCAACTACCGGCCCATCTGGCTCCTGTGCACCACCTACAAGATCTTCACCAAGGTGCTGCTCAACCGACTGGCCAAGCAGTTGGACGAACAACAGCCACCCGAACAAGCCGGCTTCAGGGCCGGCTACAGCACCATGGACCACATCCATGTGCTGAACCAACTGCTGGAAAAGAGCCGCGAGTACAAGACCCCCTTAGTGTTCGCCTTCGTCGACTACGAAAAGGCCTTCGCCACAGCCGAGATGAACGCCGTGCTACTCGTCCTCCAACAACAGGGCATCGGTAACGAGTATATAGCCCTCTTGCAGGAATTGAACAGTGGCTGCACCACCGACATCACCCTATTCGACCGACCACTGCGCATTGCAGTCGGCCGGGGGGTCAAGCAGGGCGACCCGATATCGCCCAAGCTGTTCACCGCCTGCCTGGAGCACGATTCCGCCAGCTCAACTGGGACAACACCGCATCAAGATCAACGGCCGATGGCTCAACCACCCGCGCTTTGCCGACGATATCGCGTTGATCGGCAGCTCGGTGGCCGACGCAGCAGCGACTGACTGAGCTCAACCAGGCCAGTGCCACAGTCGGCCTCAAGATCAACATGGCCAAGACCAAGTGGATGCAAAGCGCACAGGTCGCCGACAACACCATCCACGCCGCCAGAACCAAATCGAGCAGGTCGACAGCTACATCTATCTGGGCCAAGAACTGACGATGGAGCACAAGAACAGCCGCTGAAGCTAGCGCAAGCAGACGGAAGGCCGCCTGGATCAGCTACGCCCATCGCCGAGGTGGTCAACAACATGGGCAACAACATGACCCGGCGCCAATTGTTCAACAGCACCGTGCTGCCGGGCGATGCTTTACGGGCGCTGGAGACATGGTCGCTGACTGCGCCGATCGTTGAAACTGGCTGTCACTGAACGGGCGATCGAAGCCGGATGGTTGGCGCAAGCGGACGGACCGGATCAGCAACGAGCAGATGCGGCAGATGACCAAGGTCAAGGACGCGGTCGAAGCTGGTCGACAAATCGAAGAAGCGCTGGGCCGCCACCTGGCAAGGAGGACCGACGACCGATGGACACTGGCCGTGACTGAATGGCTGCCACTGGACATCAAAAGACCGCTCGGTCGTCCAGCCACTCGGTGGAGAGACCAGCTCCGACAAGAAATGGGACGGAATTGGATGTGCCTGGCCCGAGACCGAAAGGCTTGGGTACTCCGCTGTGGTCTGCGTTGACCAGACTAATAGCTGGCGACGATTGACAGACCGATTGACGATTGACGATTGATATTAAAATTGAATTACAAACCTTATTATTGTTACATGCGACAACCGATAGCCCAGCAGACAGTGAAATACTCATTACTGATACGTTTATGAACAGATACGGAATATGACTGTTCTAATAAGTATTACAAATTCTTTATTTATGAAACATGATAAGCATAACTTTTCATTAAGGTGTCAAACCGTTAAAAGAAAAACGGCTGAATAATCTGCAGACTAATCTGATGGGCAGACAAAAACTGAAGACTAATCTAGTGAGTTCTGTAAGAAGGTTTTCAATAAACTTCTTTGTTGATTTTTGCAACTATTATTAGGGTATTTACCCTCAGTTAAAAAATGCAAATGTTTTCAAAACCAGTTTTTCCATTTTCGTGTACTGATTCAAAATGAAAGGTGACAATTTTTGGCAAAGATGGAGAAAAAAATATTGCGCAGATGAATTTGCATGGCTGCGCATGCGTTCTGACTACAAATGAGACACTTGTCTTCTGACACTATTTGGCACAACACCTGGTCAAACCCGGACTGGTGGCAACCCTATATTACAGTGAAAGTATATACATACTAAAATGTGTTAATGATCTGTTGCATAAGATTAATGTTTAATACATAGACACTTGTTTACAGTGTGGTTCTTTTAGCTTTTCATAACTAAGGAAGGCCTATATCTCAGAAATGTAATGTCACCACAATAACCAGTAAAAGTTTCAGTGTTAAGTTTACCTAAACTTAAATAAAAAATGTAATGGGTGATGAAACTTTACCTGCAAAGTGTTATTCTGAGTGGGTTTTTTCTTCTTTGCTCCTATCTGCAGGTAACTAGGAAAATTAGAATATGAAAACTGTATTATTTATCATATAATTCCAGCAAATAATTTACATAAAAACAGATGTTGACAACATCTCTATGATAATATTCTAGATCTAAAAAGAAATTCATGTTTGGAAAACTGGTACCCATTAACAATACATAGTTTTAAAAGTGTGTTAGTCTCTCTCGCTAGTAACATTATTGTTATTATTATTATCATGGTTAAATGTGTCATATTGTACTTTAACTGAGGCATTGCTTGTCTATATACCTATTGTTCACTTTGGAGTGTTAACTACTGCACATTGATACAAGTACACTAGCCCTAAACAAATAAAATAACAGTTTTACATGTACTACTAATACTTACTCAATTTTTTAAATTTCTCTCTGCCCCCGCCGCTACATACAGTTCTCCACTCTGCAAATCGTCCAGCGCGCCCACACGGTGTCCGTCTCTTGGTGTGTAGATGATTCTCACAGCCCCGAAGGGCGCCTGAACCCCACCAGTCACTTCTTTCAGGAAAGATTCAAAACTGGACATCCTTTTCTCATTTACAACCAGTCGTCGGCCTTCGAAAAACGGGTCACCGTTCTGATACACCAGTACATTCTTTACAACAGGTTGGGAGAGAAAGTTTGATCTCTCCCCGCTCATTTTGCAAAAAAAGCAATAGTGCTATCTTCAAATCATTTAAGAAAAATGTACAAATTATTGTGTAGATTTCCCAAGATAGTACGCGTGTTGAATTCTAAAGTTCCAGGGCGGTTCTTACACCGTTTTCCATAAAAATTTTAATAAAATAGAATGTTGTTTTTTCTTATCCCCATGTGACTGAACAAAAAAAAGTGTATATTTGATTAAAGTATATTAAAGCATATCCAGACAAATTGTAAAAGATAATAAAATATAACGAAATTATTCATATGTTTATAATAATGTAATTTAAAATATATATTTTTTAAAAAGTATATCTATATATGTTTAAAACAGCAAGACGATGAACGCGCAGTATCAAACACATTCAAACATTATTCCAGTGGATGTTGTGTTACACACAATACAATAAAGTGGAACTGTACTTCCTAGTTTTAAAAAAAAAAACGACCTCGTAATTAAAAGCTCCACAACTAATGCTGATGCATCTGGACCATGCTCCTTCAGCTCAGGTCGCTGTAGAGTGTATAAGGTACCCTGGGGAACGTTATTTTGAACCGTTTCTACAGAAGCCGACCACTCAAGGGGCTGCTGCAAAACGTGTTGTGGAATAACAGTGCCCACGGGGCTCTATAAAAATGTACGTTATCTTTGTTTGTATAAATTGGAAAGGACGCAGTTAAAATATTTGTCACTTTACATAAAACACAAGCCAAGGCCATTGCTCCTTTATTGTTTTGGAAAAACTTTTTTTAAGTGTGCTTACATTAAAATTGACACAGTTTTTGTAATCAGTTAACTGAGGAACCCATTCACTTTCTTTAATCGACCTGTGACAGTCTGTTAGTGTTAAACATGCATCACCGCTGAACCTTGCCATTATTGTACATTTTATATTGCTGTGAGATTTAAGTTTGTTACTAAAAAAAATGTAAGTATATTTAATTCTCACAAACCTGTCTAATTCGTTTTTCTATTAAAGACAGAAAGCTGAGTGAGTTTTAGGTTGGTGTGTTCTCAGGCGGTTCTCAAAGTCTTCGGTGAGCACACTGGGTCCTTTTACCCAGCACCCCCTGACAATACTGCTGCCCTGATTTAGTGTTTCGGGTTAATGATTGTTTAGCTTCTTTTGAATAGCACTGTCGTCTGCAGCCAATGTCTTCCCCGATCATACAGTCACCAGTCTTGTCTGACAGAACATGTAACATGCATAGGCAGCAGTGTGGAGTAGTGGTTTCAATCCCCGGTGGGGGACACTGCTGCTATACCCTTGAGCAAGGTACTTTAGGGCCTACCTAGATTGCTCCAGTAAAAACCCAACTATATAAATGGGTAATTGTATGTAAAAATAATGTAATTGTATGTAAAATAATGTGATGTTTTCTAACAATTATTAGTCGCCCTGGATAAGGGCGTCTGCTAAGAAATAAATAATAATAGACAATTAGCTCAGACCAGTACAAACAACTGGTCAGCTACAGTTATGGCCAAATATTTAGCATCACCTAAAATTTTAGAATTAAAACAATAAAATAAAATAAAAACGATATAAACATAATGTAGATATTTTATTTAACATTGTGTAATCAAAGACACTACAAAATATCTCAAAATATCAATTTTTGTACATGGGAAAACAAAGCAGTATGTAATTCAATATGTTTACATTATTCAGGAGGTTTCATTTGACTTTTTGAAGCAAAATTAGTTAATTCTATAGAGTGATGCAAAACCTTTGTTCATAGCTGTACATTAATTACATTGTTTGAAGTTGGGCCCACAATACTGTTTACTTGATATAATTAATACGCTGTCAGTAAATGCAGGTTTTTCACATTTTTGTAAATGCATTGGCATGTTTCAGGTGTGTCTTCTTAAGTCTGAAAGATTGAATGAATACACCACAAATCAAGGGAATAACACAGATCATAGTGACAGTATCATTTTGATTTAAACTACACCACGATAAATACAGTATAGTTCCAGCCTTCTGAATGATGATGCCACCTAGTGTGCATTTTCAGAACAACAAAGAGGTTCAATTGGTTCCCCAAAAACATATAAAAAATGTAAACACAGTTAATACAATGTAGGGCCACTAGGCTTTTTGCTTGATTAATTACATTGTGTTTTGAACACATTTCCTACAACAGTTGATTTGTAGACTTTCTGCATTTAAAAATTCTGCCTCCGGAAAGCAGCAATGACTTTCAATTTTCAGTTTACCTTTAAGACCATGCATTAAAAAAAAAAAAAAAAACGTGGAGACACAATATCATACATGAATACTATTCAGTATTAACAATAAACTAAAAGCAATGCAATAACGCAAGCATATTTCTTTAACATTTTCCACTTTCAAACAGGTTTTTAAAAAGTTGGGGGTGGGGATTAAATGCTGAGCTAAAAGCAACTTTGAAAAACATCCGGTTACAGAGGGAGAGACAAGACCGCTGTGTAGATTTAAGATGAAAACCGGTAAAGCTTAAATGGTATTAAAAAGACGGTGCTTGTTGTTGTAAGTATCAACAAGAACAATCTGATAAGGAACAAACTGGATTACAGAACATACATTTGTTGACAGACCGGCGAAAGCGTGGCTTTGGTTACTTTCTTCAGATTCACAACAGGAAGCAGTCTGACACACAGAAACGTGGTGGCCAATGAATGATTATAAAATTACTTTTTGTTGACCATTTAACTGAGCACAGCCGGGCTCGTGCATGTAGTTTACGATTTATTTAGTTTGTTTTTAAAGGCCTGGTGTTCTTATTTGCCTCGGTAATTCCTGGATGATTTGCCCGAAGAAGGTCGCTGTGTCCTGGAGGGCACTTTCCCTGTCAACTGTTTTTTTTTTTTTTTTTTTGGAAGTGCGCATGTTGTCAGAACTTAACTATATAAGAATTATACAATTGTGCTAAATTACCGCCCTTGACTGGTAATTATTACATAGTTATATAATGGAGGCTTCTTTTAGAATAATAAGGACACTGTATGGGACATTGGAGAATAAAGCCGGCAGTTTCGCTGCACTACAATTTTCTCCTTGTGTGAAATGTGGAAATGTTCCTGGTTTTTCGTACTACCACGTCAACAAAATAAGAACTTTAACTGCACAACCTAGGAGGGTGGGACGCCAGTGCCAAACGCTGCTACAGATGGATTCAAGTAATCGCCGTAGGTATTTTACTTCGTTAACATGTACCAGTCAAATCAAACATTGTTTTCACCTGCTGTAGTTAATCAATGTTGATGTCGCTGTCATTGAGAGTGGACACATTTCGGTATTTCAATAAAAGTAGTTTTAGGATGGTTGCCGGAGTCATTAAGTGAATCCACGTTTTTATTGTTATTTTTTAATAACGTCTGAAATGGAACACGGGTAATGTGGCTGCATCAAACATTTTACGTTCTAATATCAGTAAAAAGTTCAACTTAATAATTATGTTGTCCTTCACATAAATACTGTAATAAGTATTTATAACATCATTTTTGTGTTATTGCTTATGAAAACATAGTTATCTGTTGATTTTTGTATGTTAAATTTAGTGTTCATAATCATGTATGATATGCAGTAAGTAGAACACCATTTTTTGTGTGTAGCTAAGTAATGCAAAGAAATGCCTTAAGTGTAATCTGTAATGTATAAAATCTCCCTGGCAAAATTTGATAGATGGCTGCTATTCTTAGTTGGCAGGTGCTTCCCTATCCTAGTCTGCACACATGACTGCTATTTCATGAGGAACCATTTCAAAACTAACAGATGATTTCATGGGCCTTTCTGAAGAATGGACTGGACTGTAGATTTTCATCCCAATTCCATAGAAGAATTATAGGCAGTAATTGCTGGTATTGCTCCAGAACAGTTTAAATACCATGTACAGTAATCTTGTCACATTGAACTAGTGACTCCCTGGTTGACCTTGGTGCACTTGAACCCTGTTGACAGTGTTATGGTGTTTCTATTGTACAATTGGCAATTGTGAAACTTTTGTCTTGCAGCAATTTTTTGTCGAGGGATAGTGACTGATACTTCACAGACTGCTCTAGCCAGTGTGGTTCCAGTATTTGCTGTGGTAAGTATCAATTCACAGATTCCTGCTTGTATTTTTTTTTTTTTTAATTTATTGTACATCTTTTATAAATACATTTAGTTCCTCTCTCGTAGTGTAAACTACAATTTCCTTTATATAATTAATGTTTTGTAGATGTACCATCCATAACTTAAACATAATTTAAAGAATTTGACAGCACCAGTGAATCACACTGGATTGCATCAACCACCAATCCATTGTTGAAACAATCAGGTGGACTCCCAGGCACTGTAAAATGTTATAAAATGTACTGATAAAGGCACTAGCTGAATTGTCTTTCAGCTTGACTATAACAATAATTTACAACATTTGCAGATTGAAGCATCAGACAGCTGTAAGGATTTACACTAAAGACTACAAACTATTTTCTCTCTTTAGCGCTCATAATCCAACTGTGTCATATTTGAAATACAACTTGTTTTTTGTAACAGATGAAATTTGACAAAGAGGGGAATGTGACTTCATTTGGTAAGTAAAACAAAACAACTTTTTTTTTTTTTTTTTAAATCTGTATTTATACATTGGTAACCTGTCATGTTGTGTGGAATACTTTACCTGTTGTCATAATAATGTATCCAGTTTCCTGTCCTCTATTTCAGATTTTATATATGTAATGTACAGAGGTTGTATTGTACTTTAAAACCTGTATTTACATCCACCTAAACTAAGCCATCATCTGTGCTGACCAGTTCAAACCAGAACAGATTTCCTTTTGCAAATTCAACTGAGAGTAGACACACAAATTGTCCTATTGTTGGCCGGTAAATTCAGGTTTCACTGTTTAATAGTGATTAGGAATGTCGTGTTGACCATTTTACAATAATACTTTTATCTCAACAAATTCATTTTTATGATCACTCCCTGATCTCAGTTTGGATACTAGTGGTTTCACTGTACCTACAATTTTGAAATAGACTGGAAGACGTTGTATCATAAGCAAAAGTGTAATTGTTTAATTTTATTCCCCTGAAAGAGAGAAAGAAGACTGAATTATACCAAGAACTGAGCCTCCAAGCTCGGGATTTACGATTCCAGCATTTAACAAGTATAACCACCAGAAATAATAAGATCATTCTGAGGATGGAGGTAAGGCAACAGTAAAGTGATCAGTTGCTGAGATTTGAAGCTACGGGGATCCTCAGTTGTGTCCCTTTTTACCCTAAATATTTTAATCCATTGGTGTTTTATTTATTTTAATCATTTGATGTGCAGGTCACTATGGATTGTCCCTTTTTCAGAAAGCTATCCTTGTTTAAATAATTTCCTGTTACACATATAAACATACCACACTTTCTCTTCTTTTCTCAAGACTGTTCAGCACTTCCTTTTTCCTCTTCGCAGTATTTGTCAGACTCTCCTGTTCATTGGTTATTTGTTTTCTAAAATGTGGTTTTAGCAGTAGGGACACAGTTTTGGGACACATCACCAGGCAAAAAAAGTACCAAACAACAAAAAACTACAAATATGAAACATAGCTGATCTTGTTTGCAATTGGCTACAGTATTATATAATTGCACACAGTTATAATAGTTTTTCTTATTCTGTCATTTTTAAAAGATTCTATACTGGTAGCGGTGTCATAATTCATATTTAAGGTTATGCTTAAACTCAGAAACCAAAACAGAAAATGGACAATTACCTTTAAGTTTTATACTGATTTACTTTTAAAGAAACTCCTGTATTTGTCACATTAGTATCACAATTCTTGGCATAGCACTAAAAATCTTAATTTTACCTTTACAGTTTCTAAAGGCTGTGATTTCCCCGGATTACCTTTTGATCCTGGATTATCGAAACCTGAACCTGGAGCGCTGGCTCTTCAGAGACCTGGCTTCCCAGATTGCTGGAGATGGGCAGCTTGTCACTTACTCCTTACCGTTTGAGTTTAGAGCCATAGAAGCTATACTTCAACACAGGGTAAATACCCTTAAAGTAACATTGCTATGTTGTCTTTTCAAATCCAATATTAAATGATAATACGGCTCTTGACACCACTGCCATAGATCGTCAGATGTGGTCATGCTTTTTGTGGGAATTTAATGTGATTGGTGTCCAAATACAAAATATGAATTGGAACAGCAGCTCCAGAGCAAAAATGCAAATTATCTTTTTGCCTTGAAGCCCAGGATAGAGCTGTATTTAGTTAGACCAAGTTATTTTGTGTGTAACAGATTGTCTTCTCTTAATCTAGATTGATACCCTTCAAGCTCGGCTACAGGAGCTACAGCCACAGATACTTGAAACCCTGGAATCACTTGTGGATCCAAAAATGTTATCGGTTGATAGGAGCAAACTGCATGTTTTACTACAGAACAGTAAGAAGTAAGTAGTAAAGTAGTTGTAGTAGTAAAGGCTTTGGATTTCAAGGTAATTATAATGCAAAAGAAGAGCTTGGGGAGTATTCGGTTGGATCATGCAAGGAGGTCAGTGTTAGGATCCTGATTTACTGTACAGCACCATGCACATGGGTAACTTTAAAACATAGAAACCTATCAGAAAAGCAATCCACAATGTATTTTAAAATGTTTAATTGAATATATGATAGGTGTTGTATGATACAAGACAGATTTTAGTTTGAACATTTGTTGATTTTGGCATAGAATATCCCTTTGATGTTCCTTTTATAAGATACGAGATGTTCTAGGTAATTTTTATTTATGACTGGACAATTGGTTGGGATAATATGATCCCATAATCCATCACTTTGGATTTTAAGTTGTCAAAGAATAATTGTTTGGGGTGATTTATAATAAACACAAAAAACTATGTTTTGCTCGACGGTAAGAGCTGGCAATTCCGAAAAAGACAGGACATTGTCAGGTAAGGCCACCACTGCACCCTTACCTGACCCATGCTCTGACAAGGCTTTCCAACACACTCTGCTTAACTGGTACAGTAGGTGGGTAAAATGTCAAGTAAAATGTAGTTGTTGGTTTAATAGCCATTCTTTTTTCACTGGAAGGCTGATTTTAAAACATTTTTCCCTCCATTTAGATTGTAGTCCACTCTGTATAACTTTGGTTTAATATTTATTTTTTTATTTGTGTGCAATTCTTAGTTTTTTTTTTTAAGAAAAATTCTCTATTATAACAAACATTCCCAAGTAGGACCATATTTTAGATGCATTATACACATATACACTGCTGTTCAAAAGTCTTAGACATGTTGCATTTTTCTACTCTGTTGAATTAACAGCAGAACTGGCAGAAGGCACAGGTGTCGTTGTCCATCAGTCCAAAGCACCTTTGACCATTGTCTTGTGCATGTTTTAGTCTTGTTCCCCTTTAACAGAGGCATTCTTACTGCAACACATCCTTTAAGTCCTGATTTCAAGAGTGACCTTCGTACTGTTGATTTCATCGACAGTTCTGTTGTCAATTCAATGCTTGTTGTCTTTCTGTTCCTTAAGGATATTATCTTCAAGTATTGCTCATCCTTGTTAGACACCTTTTTGGGTCTTCTAGTCCTGGGTTTGTCAATTACAGTTGATGTTTCTCTGTACTTGTTGATTATGCTTCGGACCACACCTTGAAAATCGAGTGGTGCAAGCTATTTCACTCAATGTTTATCCTTCTTTATGCAAGTCAAGGTTGTTATAATAGAACACAGTAGTGGAGGCTTTGAGTAAATTGTTGATGCTCATAATGCATCAGAGTAGAAAAATGCAACATGTCTATGACTTTTGCACAGCAGTGTACATAGACTTCTAATACATAAAACAAGCTATTATTATGCTTTAACAATTTTTAAAAACATGAATACTTTAGTTATGTTTATATTAGGCTAGATATCTGATTATTAATAAAACGTGAATATATTAATATATTTATACATTGTTTAAAAATGTACATTGATTCAAATGGCGTCATTAGGTGGAGAACAGCACAACAGGATCTCCCACGTACTTGTAACTGTTAACTAGGGATTTCAACATGTAAACAAAACACTGGAGTAAATCACACACACACACAAATAGAAAAACACTTAAGTGCTGCATTTACTACTTTATTTATTTATTAAAGTAGGAGGGTTCTGAACATAAATGATCAGTCAAACGCTGCCAAGCCATAATTGTTTGTGAGCAATTATTTATGTGATTTTTATGTTCGTAAATAAACCCTCAAACATTTGGTAATATTAATTATTATGCACATTATATTGTTTGTAATACGTTATCGTACACAATATATTAGTATTATGAAATATATATATATATATATATATATATATATATATATATATATATATATATATATATATATATATATATATATATAAATAAATAAATATATATATATATAAATGCTTATGCTTTAAAGTGTATATAATGCATATAAACTAAATCTATATTGACTAATATCTTGGCTGTAAATACAGTATTTAAGAGGTACAACTTCACTTGTTGCTACATGAACTTGTGGAGTCCCCAGTGGAGTTAGCACTGTCAATCATGGTACTGCATCCAAGGTTTAGCTGCACAGTCCTAAAAAATGAAATGGATAAAGTCACGATCCACAACACAAGTGACCTAAGGAATTAAAATTAAATTACCCACAGAGAATTATTAAACTAACGAATACCCACTAACTTACTGTTGGTAGTGGAGCCTGACTCTGCATGCGTAACTTTTTAGTTGGCAAAAATAAACCATGCATGCATGAAGAAAAATTAATAATTCGCTAAATGCTCATTTGTTTTGGTTCCAAAAAAGGCACTCCTAGTCAATGGGTACTATCCGCCTGCCGGATATGGTGTTTAAACACGCAGCTGTTTTTCTAGTTATTTTAGTGCAGAAAAACTCATACTAATTTGTCAAACAATACAGCGATTTTGTAATTTAAACTGCCGCATGGATTTAAATTCTCCGTCACACGAACACGGAGCATATGAAATGCCGTCCTGATCTGTTTTGAAATGGCTGAGAAACATACTCCTTCAAATCGGGTTTAAAATCTCTGCCAGCCGCTCTTAACTATAATTGTAGCCAGTTTTCAATCATGGAAGTTTAATGTTACTGCACAGTTGCTATGAGGTAAACCTAAATACAAGTGTATGCTATTCCACAAAATAATGTGTGGCCTTGTAGAATTGGACTGAGAAAAGCCTTTCTTATTTGGTAGTCAGCAGGCTGTTTAATGAATTTTCACAACTTGCTGTACTATAACTGAATGTTCCCACAGCCTATCTGAGCTGGAGACTGATATCAAAGTATTTAAGGAGTCCCTGTTGGAGATTCTGGATGAAGAGGAGTTAATAGAAGAACTGTGTCTCACAAAGTGGACTGATCCTCAAGTTTTGTAAGTGCCATTTATAAAGCACACCTGCGGTCAATTACAATTATATTTGTGCAATTTGTAATTGATTGCAATTATAATGTAATTGTAGTGAACCTTGGCACATCTGCGTAATTGTAATTATACCATATCATTGATCGAGTACAGTTCAATTACGCATTTATTTGTCAGTCGTTCCTTATTCTTGTATTTTCAACCACATTTGTTTGAAAAAAAAAAAATTTATATGGTATGTTTCTGTATTTGCACCTGTGATTATTGCTGGGTTATATAGAATAAATAAGAGTAATCCGTGTGTAGTTTGTTACTTTTTAGTGTAATTGCAATTACTGCTGCATAATTGTAATTGACAAAATAGCATTGTAATTGTAATTTCAGCAAACAATTCTGCTGTAATTGTAAGTGAATTATTTTTGTTAGCTGATACGCAGGGCGATTGCCGGATGATTGATTTGCAGGGGTGCTGTGAAAACTGATTCTGAAAGATGATGCCTTTCATCAAGAAATGTTATGTGTAATATATGATAGACCCTGATGTACAGTAGATGTCTACTCAGCCCTTTGGACCCGTGGATCCAAACTGTAGACACCCTTTTATTCTGAATTTAAATTTGGGTAATGATCTGGCTTGTCAAGTGACAATATGTTCTATTAGAATATCCAGAATATGGTATTATTTAAGTGCAAAGACAAAAGGTACATTTCGGAGAAGAATAAAACAATAAAACCGTATACAAGCAAGATTGCAGGTTACAAAGATTGCTGCCATGGTCTACATGCTAAATCACCACTTTGTCCTCTTGTGTATGCTTTGGTGCCAGTGAGGAGAGCAGTTTGGGAATAGACCAAGCAGAGGAAATGGAGCTGCTTCTGGAGAATTATTACAGACAGGCCGAGGATCTAGCAAATACAGCTCGAGAACTGAAAGGGCTAATCGATGACTCTGAAAGTGTCATCTTTATTAATCTGGACAGGTTGGTACTTCAACAGCAAAAACAGAAATTGGTTGAGCTGGGATTCAAAGACAGGATTTCTTTCAGCACTGCAGACTTATATACATGTAGTATAGGAAATGTAACTCTACTCAAAACAGCACACCAGTAAACTGATTGTTATACGCCCATGTCTGTTTTTAAATATTTCTCAATATAAGTCACTGCAATATTCCATTGGTTAGACTATAGTCTTTATGTAAGGATTTAGCTCTCTCACCTTTTAAGAATTTAAAATATTACATGCATTACCGTCCTGTGATCTTGTGTTACACGGTTATTATCATTTAAATAGGTAAAACCTGTAATGTAGCTATCATAGACAACCTGGTTCTCTTAGTCATGTTCGCTAAAATATTATTCATTGGGGTCTGTTTACTACATACTGAATTTTTCCCATATCCGAAAGGATGCTTTGTTTAGAAGTAAAACTTGCTGCAGGTTATAAATAGCATTTTCGTCGGAATTCAAAACTGAAAAAGTGGGTAACATTTATTTTTATTTTTTTTTAAATGGTGTTTTTTTCATGCATCACACACACACACACACACACACACACATATATATATATATATATATATATATATATATATATATATATATATGTGTGTCCTCGGAATTTGAATGAACTGGAACAATTTTGCATTGAAGAATGGTCAAAAGTCACTAAAGATTCATGCCAAAAGCTCATTGACAAATATCCTAATCGCTTAAAAGAGGTTATTATTGCTAAAGGTGCCTCAAGTAGCTATTAATTTCATTTTCCTTGTCAGGGTATGAATACTTTTGAATTTTTGGAGTTTTGGAAAAAAATTGCTGAAATAAATAATTGTAGACATCCATTTCTTTTTTTTTTCCTCGTCCACAAAAGCAAAACTACAAAATATTTTTCCTATAATTTGCTTTCAAGAAATTTCTAGAAATTATAAATTAACATTGGGGTATGTAAACGTTTGACTACAAGTGTGTGTGTGTGTGTGTGTGTGTGTGTGTGTGTGTGTGCATCTATATATATATATATATATATATATATATATCTATATACACACACACACCAGTTACCATTAAAAAAAACTATCAAGTGCTACTATGATTTACAGAACGTCTGTGTAGGGCAAGTACAGGTCTAGAGTCTTGCATCTGATTGTCTTTTACAGCCACCGCAATGTTATGATGAGACTTAATCTTCAGCTGACAATGGGGACCTTTTCTATTTCCTTGTTTGGACTGATGGGAGTTGCATTTGGTATGAATCTGGAGTCCTCCTTTGAAGAGGTAAGACATTGGCAGTCACTTAAACACTGGTATGCTGTTTATAATTGAGGCATGCTGCCACTTTCTGCAGTCAACCTAAACTTGATAT
The DNA here is from genome assembly GCA_030684275.1 of Acipenser oxyrinchus oxyrinchus. Classification (NCBI taxonomy): domain Eukaryota; kingdom Metazoa; phylum Chordata; class Actinopteri; order Acipenseriformes; family Acipenseridae; genus Acipenser; species Acipenser oxyrinchus. The sequence goes on along the minus strand of CM060249.1, from coordinate 26,678,003 downwards.
TTTGGGAGATGTCATTTAAAGGCCATTTGTGATCCCTGAGCATTTTAAAAAATGTTTACTTTTAATTCAGGAGCGAGGTAGTTTCAGCCAGTATAGAATACATCACCATAGGTACAAATTTTTACTACACATCCCAGATGATGCACACATACACTTTTAAGATATTATGGTATATATCTTGAGAACCAATCATCCACATGAAACATTGTATTGAAAGTTCCAAAATCGTATTTTGGGTTAATTAAATTACAATTATAAAAAATCATTGTTATGCGATTATTTTGTTTAACTGTTTTTATTAAATTTAGGATCCAAAGGTCTTCTGGCTGGTCACAGGATTAATGTTTTTAGGAAGTGGGCTTATCTGGAGGCGCCTTCTTTCCTTCTTAGGACGACACCTTGAGCCTGCCTCCCCACCACCGGTTTGTCATATATTCCTTTCTAAGAATATTGGTGATTTGTGAATTTAGTGGTCATGAAAGCTGATGGACAATGACTGTTGGTATTGATAATGAACTAATGTCCAGCGGGGTGTAGTTTAAATATGTCTTGTAATTAAGTTCTGTGCAATATGCAAATGATTATACCTGTTTTAAAGATATTTCATATTTAAAGTACCTCTAGTGTATTTCAACCGCTGTATTTACCTTGAATGTAAACTCTTTGCACTATAATGTTAACTACACTGCTGTTTATACTTGTTGGCCTTGACAGTACTATGGTGCTTTTTAGAGAAATTCCAGTCAACAAGCTTAGATTCTATTTCATGAGTAAAAAAATAATAATGGAAGCATTTTGTGGTTTTTCTTTTTATTATTATTTCTTCAAAATAGATGCCTCCCATATGGAAGAAGGGTCACCTAAGCAGCTTAAGAGGGTTGGACACAAAAACTGGACTGAGAACAGAATATTTTCCTTCAAGCAAGAATCCTCTCATGAATCACAAATAGTAATTTGGTACATGATACTTGATCATATTCTGAGAACATCCATTGTTACTGGTTATTGGTGAATTTAAGTGTAGTGTCTTTCCTGTGTTGGCAAAGATCAAATGTGCTGAGAGTAGTTGTAGTTATTACCATAATCTGAATGAACAGTTGGTTTGCTATTGTTACAAATTGCAAATCAGTTTTTAATTATTATTTCTTTTAATCATGACACCAATTTACAGGTCAACAAAGTGCTTAGAATGTATTTTCACAGTGCAACCAATTTAAAGCACACTAACATGAGTTGTGGACTCTGCTAAAACAATTCAACTTTAATTTGTAACAATGCCTACAACTAAATGGATTAAAAGTGTTCCTCCACCAAAACTGCCTTTTAATGTAAAGTATATTTTCTTAGGTGTTTCATAAATTGTGGCTACCAAAGACTTATTTATTTAAACACAGTATTTAAGGTGTTCTGCTACAGTTGTTATAGTGCATCCTTGGAGCGCACAGATTTCAAATAGTGGCATTTTATTCTTTTATTGTTAGGTCTTTCACATGTTTGAGATCTGAAAAACATATTGCATATTATTCTCCCATATTTTTGTACAGTACATCAAACTGAGTAAATCTCAATTAGGTACCCTCGTTTTTATTGTATTTAGTTTCTATTTTATACCCTCTCCTTTTATAAATTGCATATGGGAAATCAACCAATCACCATTCAGGATTTGTCAAGGATCTTATCTTGTATACAGAGGTCATCTGAGGCATAGAACATTTGGCACAATTATAAAATAGTTTTTTTTAATTTTATTTTTTATTAGTAGTTCCTGTTTACAGGATCCATTATGTGATTAATGATGTGTTAATAAGTCATGTGTAGGGTGTAAGAGACAGTACAGTTTGAGCAGCCTTATACACATAGGGGCTGATGTAAACAATTGCGGCTGCAAAATCCAAATTGCCTAGCGGCCAAGCAATTATTTTGCACTGCAGCCTATGTAAGCTTAAGAGCAATGCAAATTACTCAACACAGACAAATAATGAGCTGCAATCATGATAATGAAGGTTGCAATTAGCGCTGCCTTTGCATCGGGCCATTTAGCAGCCGCACTTACAGCCCAGAGCTAGCCAACAAAAGATTCTGGCATCCGTAACAAGCATAACACTGTACATAGCAATGTTTTCTTGTGTATATAAATGAATATGAAAGATACAGATCATGAGGAATACACTATCTTCATTCATGATACTGAAACAATTATAATAATAAAATATTGTTATTTTTGAATGCATTTAAAATCTTATAGCCCATGTTCACTTTCCCAACTACTCGAAAAATGTTGACCTTTCTGACTTTTTTTGAGATTGAGTTTGGGTATGCAGCCAATATTTGCATAATCCAAATGATATAGTATGAAAACCAAAAGGTCTTTAACAGTAAAAGGGGAGAAAGTGTAGGTAGTATCTGGTCTTATTTGAAAGGTTTACCACATTAATTGTTTACAGAATACTTTTAAAGCCAATTAAATAAATAGTTTAGATTCATGAAATTCTTGTATTTTGTCGTTAAAGAAGAAAACAGTTGCCTAAAACCATTTATAAAATAGCTTGGATAAATTAAGTGCTGTGATTGGCTTAACAAGATCACATGACCGTGCAGTAAGAATTGAGGCAGCTATGACATCATAGACCAACTTACTTACCTGATCTATTAATATTACTACACCTTAATAGTAACTATTATCTAAACCAGGGGTATCTAATCCTGGTCCTGGAGGGCCGGTGTCCCTCCTGGTATTTGTTCCAACTGTCCTAAATTACTTAATTGGACCAATTATTGTTCCAATTAAGTAATTTAGGGTACAGTTGGAACAAAAACCAGGAGGGACAGTGGCCCTCCAAGACCAGGATTGGACACTCCTGATCTAAACAGTGTTTCTGCAGGTAAAAATGTCAACATACAACTGAAACAGTATTTAAATCACCCAACAATCTGTTTTTTTCATCTCTGTCACTAAGAATTACAGAAAAAATGGCAAATATACTGTGGTATTTAGTCAGAGCAAAATGTAGCAATTTTATAAGTAAGAAATAACCTACTGCAGGGTGTGCTGTAAGACAATTCTTACCGAACTTCCTGGATAGTTGAAGGCACTTGTGGGTTATTTCTTAATTCATCAATTTAACACTTTATTTATCAAGATATTAAAAACAGCCTTTTAATAACTGAATATGGCCCATTTGCACAAAAAAAAAAAACATTGCCATGTATTTTTATACATTAAACTGCAGTACTCTAATGTACAATTCTCAGATATTGGTGAACATTCAAAAATGGTTACAGACTTCTCGAGTTCTAAACAAGATTGGCAATTTGTTTTAATGAATAAATTACCAGTAGTGCATTTTTTAAATAAATTCATCCACTGCTATTTTCCCTAAATGTGTGTTATTGTTTACAAAAGTGGTACGTTGTTGCTGTTTTCTGAACATCTAGAAAATCAACAATGAAATGTGTTTCACTCTTTCAACACCGACGACCTGGTCTAGGGTATGCTCCAATACTGGTATGATTTATCTCTCCCCACACACATATAGGACTTCTGCCTCAAATGCTTTTTCCACAAGAATGGTACATCAAAATGAAAAGAATGTGTGTACCTTGTTAGGTAGTGTTGTATTCATAATTGCAGGTATGTTGTCTTTAGATAAATGGTAAAGCTGAGAGTCCAATTTTAGGATGTATACTAATGTTAGTTCATATAATAAACAAATATTGGGCCCAAAAGTCAGGATTACTTTGACCTGGCAGTAATGCAATGTTTGGCCGCTGTGTTCTTGCACTAAATAAATACAATATACTATTTTTAAAGCTGTGAAAGCACTTTTTTTTAACACCAATCTTAACACCAGTATTTATCTTTTAGATAAAGGGAGGTGGCCAAAGTTACTTTGTAATGCCTTGTAACTTTGGCCATCCATAAATTGTACTTACTCACAGTAGCAGGTGTACATCACAAAAAATAGGAAATGGTCAGTGCAGATGACACCTCTCCCAGGCTTCACTCCACTTCAAGATAATGTGCTGAATAATTTAGGAATATTGGATGAATATGCAACTACAAGAGAACATGGTCATTTAGGGAGTCATGGTGACATTTATTTTACTGTTCTTGTGACATTTAAAACGGAAGAGGGACCTGGCTGTCAGATGATCTCAGTTTCAAGTCCAAACATATCGTATTTGTTTTATCTGATAGAAGAAAACACCTGGAGGTTAAAGGTATTGAGACTAAAGCCTTTTTTCTTGCCTCCAGTTTGCACAACATTCTCAAGTATGATTTTTATTATTTTTTTCTGTTGATCAGTTTGTATTCTAAATGTTATTTTTCACTTTGACTCGGATTAAGCCAATTGTTGCTATGTTAAATCAAAGTCAGGCACCAAAATATAAACAAACCTACATTTGTTTTAGTTTATAGATAGCTTGTTTCATAGGTTGTAATACAGTGGAGGTGTTGTAATGAAACGTAAGGATATTCTTTTGGACAAGTTGGGGTATATGGAGGTGGTCTGTTCACGTTGCAGAGTTTTAAAGCAAATTTTAAGAATCCTAATAAAAGAATAAATGAATAAAATAACATAGCATGTGATACACAAACCTAATTTCAATTGGGGAGATGTTTCCATTGTATGATACTGCAACAGAGGGTATCCATGCAGCGTCAGGAATCCTATACTGTACAGCTTACCTACTAAGTGTGGATGATTTTAAACATGTCCATTAGGTGGCAGTGAGAAAATAATATTATGAACTTGTTCATTCACGGTAAACATCAATGACATTATTCACAAATTCTGCAGTATACTATTCTGAAAATTATTTGTTCGAAGTTGAACTTGTATGGTTTCGGTTTCACAACAAATAATTTAATTTACTCTGAATTCAAATACTTTTGTTTACAGCGCACTACTCCCTGTGCACCAGAACGACGTTTCTGCGCATGTTTAAGGGAACACTTCCGTATGAAGGTTAAAAGGGTATTTTTACCTAGTTTTGGAGTGAACAAAAAGTGCAGGTATGTGTGCAATACGAAAACGTTTTCTCTTTCAATAGTGTTATATTTTCTATAAACATGCCATCTGATGGTTAAACTAAAAGAAACAGAAAACGAAATTTAAGTCTCCCGTATGATGATATACAGTATGTAAACATGTGAACTTAAAGTTCAGTCGCACTGTGATGTTTTGTGTTATTGGCAGCTAGCTGTAGAATGTCTAGTAATGACTGTCATGTGACATTTAGATATATCGGTAGGCCGCGGGAGGGATTCCTTAAGTATTTTGTTTTTATTAATTAAATGCTATTTAATTAACTATGTATATATTTTCAATAACTGAAAACTTGCATAAAACCTATCGCTTTTGCTTGGCGATAGGTTTTATGCAAACAGTGCGCTAGCAACAGTAATTATCGAGTTTTTGTGTGAGAAGCATGAAGAATGCTGAAATACAATTTGAACATTTTAATGGTCCCAGTTGAAAGCCAAGGCATCAAAATGTACCTCCTACCCAGTATTCTTTAGTATGCCAGGGAAACTTTATGACACTGGGGAACTTCCTAGCTATCATTTTTCCTAGTACACCAAACTACTGAAAACATATCAAATTCTTACTGGTATCAATGAAACCTATTATAATAATTAGGCTTTAATTTACCAGACAAAATAAAAGAAAAATGTTGGAAAATTTGTAAATGGTATTAGATCAATAAATCAATACATAAATAAATAAACAGAAATAGGGATAACGTTCTAATGCATTCAATTTGAAGAGTAACTTGACAATGACGGACAGTAAATCCCATGACCTCAAAACCCAAGAAAACAGAGTGATGGCAGTTGATGAATGGGTGGATCGATGGAAAGAGGGCAAGATTGGATTCCATCAAGACCAAGTACATAAGTAAGCAAAACTCAATGCTGAATAGCAACACACATCACTACGCAACGCAACGTGCAGGCTCAATGTTGACTCAAGAGCTAGCCAACGCAAAAGACTGCGGCATCCATAACACGCGTAACACTGTAAATAGCAATGGTTTCTTCTGTATATAAATGTATATGAAAGATGTTGAGTTTAGGTACCCAATATCTGCATATTCCAAATTCTATAGTATAAAAACCAAAATATATTTAACAGTAAAAGGGATGAGACCAGTGAGAGTATGTCCAGTGTTAATAAACTTTGGTTTGTACTCCTTTTATATAACGTGTAAGGCTTTCAGTAATCTGAAATAAAAGTCATGGACTATATAACATTTTACAAAACACATTATGAGGATGTTACTTTTTTTGGTCATTTTATTTATATTTATGTGAATGAATCATTCACATGTACTTGTTTGTGGTGCTGAGAAGTAGAGTATTTGTTGCCAGTTACCCTACTCAGTTTTTGCTCAATTTTTTTTTTCCCTTAGGCTGTTGAAGAAACATCTTGATGCAATTCTTGATGGAAGGAAGAAAATCCGTTGGTTTTTCCCACTGTGTGGAAAAGCTGTTGACATGAAATGGTAGGTATTTCCGAATGTAGCCAATAATAATAATAATATATTTATTTTTATATAGAGCCTTTTAATAGTAGACCGCTAAAGCTGGAACGACTAAGGTGAAAGGGACTGACAATATGCATAGTTAATGTTATAGCTAATGCGGACCTATGTGACCCAAGCCTTTTTGGCTTCAGTAAACTGTCTGCAAATCATATTGGAAAATGCATTTTGGAAAAGCTAAACAAGTCTAAAATTTCCAAGTTTCCATTTTCCCTTTCATTTTCATGACGTACTGTGTGTGTGTGTGTGTGTGTGTGGTCAGTAGATGACCTGTTGGGACAAGTGTCAAAAACAGAAATGCTACTGTTGCTGCTGTAGAACTACAGATGCTGTTCTGTCCTCCAAAATTGTAAAAACCTGTATAAATGATGGATTCCGTTCAACAAACCAAATTCCGCTTTCACCTTCTGTGGCAGGGCGAAAGCCCTAAAATGTAAATAGTGTGTGTGAGAATGTAAGGTTGGCAGGGATGGGATTAAATCTGTCTTTGCCAACAATCACAGGCGTGGTCATTCCCCGATTAGGTAATTGAGTGCTAATTGGGGAGGGGCCACATGTATAAAATGGGGAGAAATGGGGAGAAAAAAAAGAAAATGGAAGACTGACATGACTAGCAGCGGCAGTAGGAGAAAGTAGGGGCTCCATGGTAAGGAGCTTGTGGGGAGTTTGTGCCCCTACATGGACCTGCAATTTAAGGAGGTGAACCACAGAGACGAGATGGAGTCCGCCGAGGAATGGCTCCACCGGAAGGTCTAACCCCAGCCGCCCACCCAACAGCATGAGATGGGTCCCTCTGCCTTCCAAGCCCCATAGGACTGTGGATTAGACACTCTTCTCGGCTCCCTAGAGGGCAAAGGTCGGTGCCTTGCATGCGGGGAGTTTTGGCACAAGGTGGTATGCTGCCCCCTTTTGCCTGCCTGAAGGCTAGAGAAGACAGAACTGCTTGCCCCAAAACAAAAGAAGGAGAGGAGCAGCCGTTCCTAGAGGCAAGCAAAGGAGCTGGTGCCATCTCCAGTGCCAGAGAAGGAGGTGCTGCCTGCCCGAGTGCCACAGAGAGAGGTTCTGCCTGCCCGAGTGCCAGAGAGAGAGGTGCTGCCTGCCCTAGTGCCAGAGAGGGAGGAGCCACTGTCGTCTCCAGAGCCGAAAGAGGAGGAGCTTCCATCGGCTCCTGTCAGCAGGGCAACCGGTGGGCCAACCTCAGCAGCCGTTACACCTGCTGCTCAGGGGAGCACGGCGAAAACCAACTGCACATCCAGAGGGTCCAGCGTCCACTCGTCTGCATCACTGGGCAAAGTAGCCACTGCCAGAGTGACCCACGGCCCTGCCAGCGTCGTCACTGCCGGAGTGCCCAGCATCGCTGCCCTTGTCGCCCCTGACGGACTGCCCTGCGCCACTGCCAGAGTGCTCACCCACCTCCACCACAATCCTGACCAACACGCCCGCAAATTATATACAGTCTAGACCAGTTTTATGAGTATCAAATCTAATTTACTTCTCTTTTTTTATATTTATTTTTAAGGTTAGCAGACATGGGTCACACTATAGTGGGTGTAGATGTGAGTGAGATTGCAACTAAAGAATTCTTCACTGACCAAAACCTTCCCTACACTGAGGAGCCAGTGCCTGCAATACCAGGGGCCAAGGCCTTTAAGGTACTGTATAGTAATCCATACTCAAACACCTTTGTTGTTCAACATTTGAAATTGAAAAAGTCTGTTGTTGAAATATTTGTCTACCAAACTAAGTACATTTTTTGGTGTTTCAAATGTACTTGTATCATCACATTTTTTTAGATTGTGTTCTGTATGATTGTGTATTGTTGTTTCTGTTTAGATTTAGTATTTTCCATGCTTACTAAATAGTCCAGCAAAAAATGTTTCTAGAAAACGTCGTTCTCAGAAACAAACTACACAGATATTCAATTTATGTATGTGTTTTACAATTGGAGTTTTATCCTTTCAGAAAATAATTTGTGGTACTTATAATGTAAAAAGCTTTAACAATGTGGCCCAGCCTGTCCTCTGCAACATGTTTCGGTTTTGTGGGGGGGTTAACTGAATCGTGTCACGTCAAAGTGACTGTGTACGGTAGCAGGGATTTTGACTGGGTCATTTGTATCTTGTCTTGATTAAAGAGGGTCTCCACTTCAGCAAACCAAAACACTATTTATATGACTTTTTTTCTTTCAGAGTTCTGATGGAAAAATATCATTGTACAACTGCGATTTATATGACTTCTGTAGGTACGAACTGCAATTTTTCATTATCAAATCAACAGTCTTAAACAGTCCCTCGTTTACAGTCTATTTAGTTAATCTACAGTAATTCTCAGATTTTTCGAAACAATCTGAATTTCTCTATTCAAGTGGCCCGGATCAAACAAAATTTGCTCTGGGTCAACAAGAGTCAAAGAAGCAATGTCTGATTTTAAGTTCATACTTTTATCTTTAACACAGAAAGCTAAAATAACACAGGAAAGCAAAAAAAACAAGGAGGTGACTTTTGAGACATTTGATATGCTACTGTAGGGCAAGAAAATGGTTGTTAATTTGTTGGTTACCTGTCCTTAACATTATGAATATTTTAATATATTTTTATACCTTTATTAAAGTTTAATTTGACAGGAGTGAAATTTAAACTACGAACCCCAGGCAGGAATTATAGAAAATATACAAACAGTTTTGTCATATTTACTTAATACATGGCAACAGACACAGACGCGTTTTAATTTGCTAATCTAATGTGGGTCTGACAGAACTTCATGAATTTCCATTGATGTTTATTTTCATTGGCAATGACAATGGCAAGAACCTATTAGCTACAGTATGTTGTAGGTACTGAACAATAAGAAGACTGTCAGAGGTGTAATAACCAGGCTTAACAAATATTTCCAAGGCTGTAGTTTTCCTTTTAAACTCTGATGCTTATAGAAAAATGCAATTCATCATCTTATAATAAAGTAAACCAAATTTCATGCTGTTATCTTGCAGAAAAATAGTTAACATTCCATTAACTGCATACTATCTTCTTTCTTTGTAGCTCAATTGCTGGCAAATTTGATGGCATCTGGGACAGAGGTTCCTTAGTAGCAATTAACCCCTCTGATAGGCAACGGTGAGTCAAGAAAAGGTATTCCTCTACATTGTAAACAGAGATAGGTGCATTACAGTTACACTTCTAATGTAAATACATTCTAACAATTAACTCCCACTCCAAAGTAACTACATTAATCCAGACAGTTTGTGGTGCCAATGTAACCTATCCATTTTTTACTAATATTAGTCTTGGTAGGATTTCAGCTCATTAGTGAATATATGAGTTAATTGCAGCAAATAGTACATTTTTCCATTGATGTTCATGCATAGCACATAATATAAGGAAAGGTTCAATAGGTTGGACTCAGTAAGAATTAGCAAGCTCGAGATAAAATCAAATCAATTCTTTTTTACAAAAAAATACAATACAAATAATTGTTTTGAACCAAGAGTTGTTACGGTTAATTAAAACTAATTTTGCTTTTTTTTTTTTTTTTTTATATAAGCTATGCCACATTGATTGTCTCTTTGATGACCAAAGACTGTCGCTACCTCTTGGACACCTTGCTGTACAACCCAAGTTTATATGAGGGTAAGTCAAATCTGCATTTCCTCCCCTAAATATGACACACCTGAAGAGAAGATAAATGTGTTCATTGGCTCTTGAGCACAGGCTTTTAGAATCTGTGCTCGATATATTTGAAGGTTCAACACCTTAGAGGAGTAGTGTCCTTTTATATGAGAGACAATCACTCCAGCAAAGGGAGCTGGTGGACTCAGATAACTGCAACAAAACTAAAAAACATATGTAGAGGAGCTCATAACTGCTTGTTATATGTATCATCATAGATGGTTGTAGTTAAAATAAAGTTGGGATGGGATGGTATTGAATGTCGGTATTGCAGAAATCTGTTTTCTGGTTTAAAATTAAGAACTAATATCCCATCCAGGAATCACAACCATTATAGATCAAGACGTGTGATTGTCGAGCAGGATTGGTAAAAGACAGAATAAAGAGCTGCCTTTTAAGGAGTGCTAACCAGTGATTTAGAAATAATATTCTTAGTTTTTATCAGTATAATAACATTATTTCAGGCCCCCATTCCTTTGGGCCGCATTGTGGCATCTTTAAAATATCTGCATATTTCAAGATAAAGTATAAAATGCATGGCAAAAAACAAGATCTTCAGCAGAAAAAAAGTGAGACCAGCTCTTTTAATATTGATTGTGCAAAATGGATTTATCACTTCAAGTATTTCTCTTGTGTTAGGGGATTTTATTGCAGTAAATAGGTAGATACAGTTACATTTTAAATAGGTTGTTTTGTTCTTTAATGTATTTAAATGTATTTAAGTTTATACTGAAATCTATTTTATGCTATGAAGATAATTTGAGTACACTTGCTGTATCTGCACAGGTCCTCCATTTTATGTGCCAGATGATGCAGTTGCAGATTTATTTGGTAAGTCTCCATTTTTTATGGTATTTTGGAAGTCTATGACTGGACTTGTTTGGCACTTAAGAGCGATGAGGTGAAATATCCCTAGGTGATTTTCCTCCCTAACCCCCAATGACATGCACAGTGTGTCATACTTTAGAATTTTACATACATCTGGAGAACCCCTTAACTAGCTGTGATATTCCTTAGCACAAGTAATTAAAAGTATCATTAACTATATATTATTTTTGTTTTAAATATGGATGTACATGGAATAACTGTGGAGTATTTAATATGTGCTTATTTTTATTTTAGGTGAAATGTGCAACATTCAGATGTTGGAGTCTGTTGATGCACTAACAGAAAGACAGAAGGCCTGGGGAATAGATTATTTCACTGAGAAAGTACATCTTCTGACCCTGACTTCTTGATAAAATTGGATTTTGAGCTTTTGTGACCAAAAAGTTAATTGACATTTAGGTTGTTGCATATTATGTATTTTTCCCAAATTAGTTCTTTTTTTTGAGAGAGAGAGAGAGAAATTATTAAAAAGGAAGAAATAAAAACTAACCAAAGGATCAGAGGTTGTGTAATATGTTCCATTAATATGTGTGATGTGACCAATGTCTTTTCTTGCAACTTTTTCCAATGAGCCTAACATTAAAGAGTAAGTAGTGGAATTCGAAAAAAATATAGCGTTCTACGTCCCCACTTGTTGCTACAACTGTTTAAATAATGTACCTGTAATCTTTTTCTTTTCTTTGTTAACATTTTGACAATGTTTTACACTGATAACTTTAAAGTCTGTTTCAAAGCTTTTTTCAAAATGGCCACTCTAGTGCACTGGGGTTTGAGGTCTGTCCTCAGCGTTTCTCATACTGGGGGGTCCCGACCTAAAAGGGGGTTGCAAGGCTATTGTAGAGGGGTCACGTGATCACAAAAAATACTGACATAACTTTAAGATCCTTAGCATTAGATTACAGCGCATATACACTTAATCCTTAACAGTAAAGGATGTAATATGAAGCCAGACCTCCCGTCGTGTTTACTAAGTGTAAAGAAGCTTGTTTGTTTGTGTATATAGTTGTGTATAAAGTGCTAGCGCTGGTAAAAAAAAAAAAAAAAATGTTTTAAAATGTTCAGGTTTTTTTTCGTGTTTCACACTGTTTCTCAATTTGCCACAATCCTTTGACAATGTTATGATCATTGCCATAATCCTTGGCAAACTCTGTTTGCAAGTACTGTACTTCCAGCTCCCAGAACTGCTTCCTGTTGTCTGTGAAAGGTAAGATGAATTTTTTTCAGACAGTAACACGCAGACCTGTTAACTCCCTTATTTGCTGGGACTCCCGTTTTTTCTTAAACACTTCTC